>BGZK01001877.1:0-97849 GCA_005406025.1 Eumeta japonica
CGGCTTGTTTCATTTCGTAACAGTTGTCTTACGCCTTCTTATTAGGTCGCCTGGCAACTTTTTGAATTAATTTTAGGAATGAAGTAAAATTTCACGTCTAAAACTATTAAAGCATCAGAAAATCATTTCTTGACAAAATAGAGAATTTAGACATTAAATTTTTATTAACAAAATTTCTAATTATTAGATGTGTAATATTACCTTTACTATATTTCGTATATATTCTGTAATCACGTATTGTTTTGGATAAACTTTCTGTAGCACAAAGTTGATTAGTTTTGATTTGTTAGTAACCATAGTGTTAACACTGAAGTTATCATTTATCAAATAATTTGAACGAAAAATTCTAACAAATATTATAATGAAATCAAACCAAATATACTTCAATCCTTTTCTCAATAAACTCACATCCGCTCAAAATTATTTTATTTAGTAATCAATTCACAAAAGCAATACTACAACAAATAATCAGCCCATTTATTAACAGAAATTAAATATAAATAAAGAGTGGGCCAGGGTATGTGCCGGCGCGGCGCAAAGCTCGGCGGCCAGGTGACAGTGAGATATAACGTTCCGTTAAATAATGAACGGGATCTTGCCCAAATAATAGGATGAAATATCTGCGGTAGCAATTTATATTCTAGCAGTGGATTCAACTTGACAATTTATTAATCAAACCGATTACATCCCTCGCAAACCCCGACCTATTGTGAAAATATCGTCGAGCGCAACAACAATCCTATGAATAATTAAGGATTTAAATTTTCAAACAACAAAAGCATAAAACAATAAGCGCTCTTCAAAGTGGACAAAGGCATTTCTGTGACTGGCATTTCGGGACCCTCCGTACAAATTTTAATAAGGGGACCCGACGAATAGCGTCCGCCCTGATTTTTGACTCCACTCTGTTATTCGGTGTGTATGGAATATAGTTATATACTAAAGAATATTTAGTTGAAATTATAGAAACGGTTCAAATTTCTTTTTCAATAATGCTTAATATATATAATGCAAATCAAATATCATTGCTTTATGCCGAGCTTTCATAACCCGATAGCAATACCATATCTTTAAAGATTTATATCGTATACCTTCCCATAAACTTTTTAGGATTGAATGCCCCGATTTCTTAAGCCTTCCACCAATGTCCACTGTTAGTATCATTCAAATCATCTTATCATTAAAAAGTTATTAATAATTAGACACGACCGATGTTAAAATCAATTACTCAATTTTCGTGCATTTTTCCACTCTGTGCTAAAAAAATAATTAAAACAGTTTCCTTTAAAGACAAAACAACCCATATATTATTCGATCGCAGTGCTTAATTACAACCAAAATCAATTAGAAGGTTCATTCGTCGCGGCCGCGTCCCGGCGTCTCCGGCGTATTTATCGCCATAACGACCTGTGAGCCCTCCCTTCTTTAGAGAAAAGCATAATCCATCACTGCACGTCACCCCTATTTGGGTGTCCCCGTTTTGCACTGCCCTCGCCCCTACTGCCGTGTTCTAGCAGCGGTAGTTTCTCAGTCGCCGCTTGACGGGTGATCATTTTTCTTGCGGCACGTTCAATCATCGCGTCACTATCCCCTCCTGCTCCCACGGGTTGGGAAGTTTTGGCCTCTCGCTCGTGGCGGCCCTTCCTGTCTTTCTGTGTCCCTTATTTTCTGTTGAGCGGTGCGTGTTTCACTACGTGCTCGCCGCCAAATATGAGCGGCTTTTTGTTTGATTTTGACGTTTCAATTTTTGAACACAGTAAAAGTGTTGTTGAAATTTTGATTCGTCTGATACATTGATTTAAATTAGGATTTTTGGGACGAAAAATAATTTATCAAGTTGAACGCATATTAAATACGAATTGGTATTCATTTTCCTGACATGAAGAAATAATGTACTTAGTTAGTTCTAACTGAATAAATTTGCTTTTTTTCAATTAATCATTATAACCAGTGTTATAAAATATTTATTTTAAACAATATAATATTAAAATCAAATCATTACATATTCACAATAAAATCTATTGACAAATCACCAATTAATTGTAAATCACTATACTGGATTAATTAACCTCTTGATTATTTAAGTTATCAGGTTTAATCTAGTTGGTGTTCGCGCGGTGCTTGCAAATGCATTTAAAGCAATGTAAATATGCGTGTATATCTTAACGTTTCAGATAATTCAGAGAAAACATCTTTTTAAAACGATAAATTGTTATAATCAACATAACGTTAAATCATCTTATTTGTAAATTGTATTTTACAACACCTCGTAATAAATTTAAAATTAGTCTTTATTCTGAATATTTTTCCGTTTCATCTATGTTTTATCTTTATTATATCTTAAATTACATATATAAATTTGGACACAATCGCAATTCAATGAAGATTGTTATTACTGAACATCAACAGCAATACTCTAGCTTTTGGATTAATTTCATTATGAATTCATTTTTTGATAATGCTACGATGTTTCAAAATTAAATATTTTATAAATCCGTAGTAATTAATTTCAAATATTTTCACTTACCAATACCATGTGGTCGTAAAACCTTTCTTTTGTTAAAAAAAATTATCTAACATATAAAATAATCTACCAAACGTGTTTTAAAAGGTAGAACAGATTATGATGTTTATTTTGTTTGTTTGTTTTTAGAAAAATATTAAAACTGGAACCCACCATAGAATGATTACATAATTAACGTCCTGAAGTAAATAATGATATATAGTATATTATCCTAAAGCATATTTTGCAAAATATATTTTGCTATAGAATACGTTATGCAGTACTTCATTTAATGAACAATAACAATGCATCCAGTATTGCTTATTTCACTAAGTATCTCTTTAAGTGTATAACAGGAATTCATAACTTTTACTGTGGTGAAGTCTGAAGAAATTTGTCGTTAAAAAGTTCGTTATAGTATTACGTAAGTATTACTTTAAAAATTAAGTATAATGTCGGATACGAATTTAGTTCAAGCTTCTACAGCTGCAGCTTTAATGAAAATATGATTTTGTTACAGCCTAGTGATTCAAATATTAAGGTTTTCCACTCAGTCATATTCTAATTTTAAACAATACGGGCAAATGAAGAATATACAAAAGGACAAAGTTGCAAAAATCAACTACAGATTTATTATAAGCAGTGTACTAAGAAACTGAACTTAGACTTTTGAGATTAGACTAGACTTCAAATGATTTGACAAGTGACATTTAATACCAAAACCTATCTGTATTAATAAGAGTTAATACGGCTGGAATAGATGCGTATTTGCTAATTAAGAACCATTTGCTTACCGCAGGTCATTTGAGTAACTCTTAGAACTTTGTTCGTTTACTAAATGATAACGTTTGAAGGAAAGTGCAATTCAATCATGAACAATTTTGTGTGAACCAGATGAAAGAAGAGTCAAATAATGAAACCGACTTGGAAAAGACAAGCTAAGTACAATATTGTTCAAAGATATTTTTAATACGAAGAGCTAATAATAATATGAAATTGTATTCATGAAGAAGCATATCTGGAATAAATATAGTAAAAACTCTTTGTCTACTGCAGCACAAAACGAACATTTAGAAAAAGAATGTGATGCCTTTTGCTTTATTTATAAGAAAAGATTTTTACTAATGCACGATAAAAGTTATCTCTATACTATAGCAATAGTTTCATAGTATTTCAGGGCAAATGAAATCGAAGTACAAAATCGTTTTGTCATTACAATTAAAATAATATTGATATTTAGGCTGCTCTACCAACAAACGACGTGAAATTTGTATTTGAATTAACTTTAAATGAAATGGTTCTAAATTATAAAATTACATCACAAAACAAAAGCATAAATATATGTTTTGGTGGTTGATAACAGTAGCTAGGTTTATTATTGATTTAAAATCGTAAATACCTAAAGTAACAAACAAACAAACAAATTTTGTTCATAATAATTTTATCGATGTATTTATTTTTATAAAGTTTCACTGTTATAAGTTTTTGATTTACAAAACATGGCTCGAAAGTTGAAGAAGGAATACAAAAGTAACAATTTGTGAAACCAATAAAACAAAATATCCACTTCTGGAAACTCCTTTAATAGTCTCTAAAATATTTTGAAATATTTATCGAACAATGTTCACAAAATAGAATGCATGAGGAAAATTTTGTATCCCTGTGATCCGTGCTTATAAAGCTATGTATATCTATTTTTTTATTGTTCTATAGTGGTTCAGTAAAATCGCTGTTTTATAATTTTATCAGAATTGATGAATAAATTATAAGACTGTGACATACAGTCAGCCATTTTCGACGAAACCACAATAATAACGTTAAATTTAAACTACAAGCTTCTAAGACTTTTTGGTGGAGCTTATTATGTATTTTAACAGGGCTAAGACTACGCTTAGCTGGCTTTATAGCATTATATTTATTAACAATCTGTCTAAGTTTATACATGTTGTATGTAAATACACAAAAAAAATAATTAGCATCACTACTAATGTATATTTCAGTTATCAGGTGCGCGGGCCGAGGGCGCGGGGATGCGATCGCCGGGGAACTCGCTCGCTGCCGTAGATTGAGTTGTCGGAATATTTGAATTTAAACCCGCACGATTACATAAACACTTATTTATTCATGAGCGACCTCTCGTACGCCCGACCGAGGACCACTCGAAGCGCTTCGTTTAATTTCCTTCACTCAACCATCGAAATGTAAAGAAAAAATTAAATCTCTGCTTTCACGTTTTGTATTTTTAACCATTTCAGTATTAAACGTAAATCCAATAGATTTTCAATGTATCTAAAGGACCTAAAGGCGTTACATTAATCTAAATTCGGCACGAAATAGAATAGTTGAGAATCTCATGATCATCTACACGATACAGAAAGAAGCGCAGTGATAACGCATAATTCAGATGGTACGATTAAAATTTAAAAAAAGAAATATCGACTTCTGCTTAATCTCTCGCCCGCCTGTCCGTCAGTAGGCGTTCGTCGTTTCTCTTTGAGGAGTCGAGATCGATGATCTAAAGCCGTGTCGCTCCTACGACGGTTTGATAGCGGCGCATTTACATAGAACCACGCGAGAAAGCTTTCATCGGCCGGGTGGGCAGAATCACTACATCCTGCGATAGATGGAGCCACTCATTCAATGATAAGCCAATGAATATTTAAAGCTCAGTATGACGACAACAGTTTGAAGATTAATAATCAATCGTATTTTAAGTTTTATGATTCTGCATTTTAACAGTTTTATGTAATTTATCTATCAATATAATTTTAACTTTAATATTATCAATTTAGTGGTACATTCTGGGAAATATCTTCTATGGTAGTTGTCACTAAATTTTTACTTTAATTATGAATGAGTATTTCTATATACTGTTGAATCAACAAACGGGGAAATAATGTTATCTATTAAATATATAAAATATCTTATTCGACTTCGGCTCATTCTATCTCAAATCCAATCAAGTTCGATTACAAACCAACAAGACTTTTACGGAATTTCGAACCAATTAAGAGGTATAGTTTAGCACGTTATGTGGAGATATTTAGCTGACTGAGCTGACTGAAAGCCGCTTCAAAGTAAATATTCAATAGGGGTTTGAATATGTAAATACTGTCTCATTGGATTGTAGATGGCGCCGTCGTTTCTATCTCATACAACATTTAACTCGGTAATTCAATTTACTTTATTTGCATAATGTCGTTCTCTTCTAAGTAGTAGTAGGTGATGTAAAATCTTGAAATGGGGTGAGGCTTCCAATTTCGTCATCTCTTATTTACATGTAAAAAAGATAGATATTTCTATTGATTTGTAAACTTTTGAGCAAAAATTTAAATATAGACTGTCTGCTTTTTATTTAGGTAATTTTTTTATTTTAGTATTCATAATCAAATTGACTCAGTACGATAAAAACGCTATTCGTGTAAAGCGACAATTATACGATATAAAAATATAAAATCTATAATTTTATATATACGAAAAATCCGTATAAAATGTAATTAATGAATATGCAATAATTTCATAATTTATCCCTCGATCGGATCGAACGAGCGGTGAGCGTTGCGCCGCCGGAGTAGCCTTAATCGAGAGACGTACCTATTATTTACCCCGTCGAGGTCTCGGTTCCACGGCATCAGTCATCAGCAACACACATCTCGTATAGGCGAATGGAGATATCTAGAATTAATCGGGCACTGAAGGCGCGTGACCGCTGATTTCCCACAATGGTTACGCAATGTCACGACCCCATTGTTTTTTATAAGGTATGTAGGCACCGCACGCGGGGTTTTCTCTCAGGTTGGGAAACGTGTTTGTCCGTCTGCGCGCCATTTGTCAAGATGCGTTTCGTCGCCTCTTTCTACTTCATATGTAGCCGTCACCGATGCTCGTGTTGGCCAATATCTCGGCTGGTTTGCGCGGGCGGATACTATGATATTAATATGGAACGTTATCGTGGCGACTCTTTTGAATCTTGACATGAATTAAATACTTACATTCCATGCTTTACATATGTCGAGTAAAGGAAAGAAACTTTCTTAAACGTAAAATATGTCGAACTTACATTATTGAATAAGTTTGTCAGTAGATTTTTGTAGGACGTAGGTATGTCAATTTTGTTAAAAATGTACGTTTTCCCATCATCATTCAGATTATCTATATGACAGGAGTTTGACATAACCTAGTCTTGTCGTTAAGATAGAAGTTCATTACCTCTGTATACACATTATGACGATTAAAAGGACTTTGTATTTGTTTTAATATATATATGCGTGCGTGCATGCGTGCGTGCGTGCACGTACTGCGTGTCTGACGAGCGTGCGTGCATGCCTGATGCTGCGTCGTACGTGTTGTTAATATTTTTATTATTTTCCTCTTAAAATTTTAATTATTAAATATCTTGCTTTTATTTAAATGGAGAAACATATTTTTAAACAAGTTTTCACTTCTGCTATTATCCGATTATTTTAAATTGTTCAATCCGTTTATTTTAATAATTACATGAATGTATTTAAGTTTATAACTCATGTGATGTGATATCTTAATGTACAGTAAGTAAAATGCACGTTTTTAAAATAAATTGAGGGAAGAAATAATAATACGATTTGAGTTCTCATAAGTGTAGCAAGTGTGTCTGGCATAAGGCGCGTTCCACAATAGAAGTCTTCATTCCCGTTATCAATCCACCATGGGGCCATCTGTGACGGCGTTATTCGATTTCACTTTGATGCCAAAAGAGCACATAAATCGAATGTAAAAATAAATTCAAACAGTCTCGCTGGAACTCAAACACGTGTATCTAATAAAAGCAAAACAGTATGTCTGTGGAGACATTATGTACGTAAATTAACTAATATCGTTAAATAATGTTTAAAAATATCTGTTTTATTATAATTTTTAATTTTAAGTTTGCCCGTTGACATACGCAGATTTTACTTCTTTTCAGCCGTCTGGTTTCAGTAATAGATTCTGAACAATTTCTTCGGTGTGAAGTTAGCGCTATAGTGTTGTATTAATAAAATATGGGTCCTTCTGGAAATCAAATTCATCTAGGTACATGACACTGTTTGCGCAGTTATCAATCAAATTGTTGTCAAATCGTCATTTGTCATCTCCGTTACCATTATTTAGAATTAGAAAAAAAAGCTTTATTAGTTTGTCACACAAAACGAATATTACTTCTATACGGGTACAAAATATGATGCTATATTGAAATAGATCGATTGGTGTTGCTAAAAGTAATCGAAACCTAACAAGATATATTAAAAAATTAGAACTCATAGCTCTTAAATGACAACGGTTTGCAAGAAAAATTAATTAATTGTCAAGTTTCATTGCAAACTAGATGTTCATTCCACTTTTATTAAAAGCACAGTAGCATACTCAAATAAACACAAAGCTGGGACTAACATTAAAATTATATGTGAATCAGTTTTAACCACAAAATTCTCAATAAATCCGGAAGAATACTTCAGGGGAACATAATTTTTATACAAATGAATATGAGATTTCAAAACTTATCTCAATCATTCATATCAAACGGGCCCAGTTCTACTGTTTTCATAGCTCAAGTTTGCCTCATATATAAATACGTCTTTGCGGTTTATAAATTGGTATCCCATTGAGTGGAAATTGTTGGCATGTGCTTGACGACAATTCAATAATTTCTTGATAAATTCCTGATAATACAATCGTTTTGCAAGAAGATAACTTTCTAACGATTAATTGAGAAAAACTATTAATTGCGTTCGAAATCATCTTCTGATCAAGTAATTCTTGAACCATTCACAACGCCGACTCGTAATTTGTGTATACCCATCTTTCCAGCGACCTGTCTTATGTTGTCATTCCGTCGCTTTTTGTCTACCTTTCTTCCTTTAGTTAATACTATCGGGTGATTATTTTCCAAAAGCTCTTTAGTACGTATATTTTCAATTTAAAGCATGTTAAATGATATGAATAACTTTGAGGCTCCCAGAGACAATATTAAAGACATTTCTAAATTTCTTGAAACAAGTTTTCTGAAACCCACCTAATATAAACTAAATCGGATTCGCGTATTCAACGTCGTCGCTGTCAAAATGTAAGTTATTTTATATTTTATTGTATTATAACTATTAAATATTTTTAGCGTTTAGTATTTTGGTACGGTGATACGGTGATTACTTTGTCCAAATTCTGCAATAGTCTTTCGTTAGTAGAATTTGGAGTTTTAATTCGTGTATCGAATAATTCCTGATGCAAGCGGAAGTCAATTCCATTTCTCTCACACAGACACGAATTTTGGGTGAAACATCTGTGTGTGTTGGTACCACTGAATGATAATTTAAATTCATTTCTCTCCGCCGCCCGTCATTTGGACAAATGTTGCGTCATTTGTCTCGGACGTGCGGCGGCGGGCGTGTTATTCTTCTTACTAAAAATGTTGCTGCTAATTCAAATTCTATTTAGAAATTGTTTTACAGTACATTTGCAGTAACAACTGTTCCTCTATCATTGGACATTTTCTTTTAATTTAAAGTACGATTTTCCTTGGCGTAAATAGTAATGGTACAATTTAATATCAATTTCTTATTTCCTTTCATGAAACTCCAGGGTAAATAACACTAAAATTAAACTTTAATCAATGTTAGCTTAAATTCTATTTTGATTGTCTTACAGTCACCAACGATTTTGAATTAAAACTTCCCATACTTACACCGCGTTACTAATTAAATTAATTATTTACAGTGGGACGCGTCAACAAAATTGTGAAAATATTAATCTCTGTAACTCTTACACAGATACACTTGAATTTTAGTTATTTGATTGCCGATTCGGGAAGATGTATTACTTATATTTTCTAGAGATTAAGGTTTATTCTAAAAGCTGCATGGTGCAGCTTTAAACTATGCACAAGAATCTTTATACTGATGTACTGTCAAAGGGATATTATGAATGAATCAATGATTAATTGTAAAGTATTTTAATACAGATCTTTATATTCAGAGGTGGTATTACGTAACCTAACCTCCTTCATGACAAACATATTAGGCTTCAACTATCTAACCTAGATCGGTTTTACATATTCCTCACTATCGTTGTCAGAACATTAACAATTTAATTCGGTTAATATTTTTTTATAACGTTCAACCGATAGAAACACGAAAGTGGAATCAATGTAGCAGACGTGCAATTTGTGCACCTGATGTATGCGGGCAGGGAGTCCTTAAAGGAATGAATATGGGATTAAGGGTAAGGTAAAGACGGTGTGGTCCAAGATATAGTGAGAGCAGAAAAGGGTATTTCGAACGGGTTTAGCAATCTAGAAAGGATGATGTAAGTAGACTGATGAACGAAATCTAAGAGTCATTCTGTGTTCCTAAGGAAGGGTTGGCAAAGAGCGACCTAGAATTAGATATCGATATATCTTAATTATCAAAAGGACTAATTTAAAATTCTCGAAAACTTGCATAAATGATTAATTAATTTCACACGTAGCATGTGAAAATCTATAATCACCGCTCTGGGAAATAAATGTAAAATTATTGTGTTATGTTATATTTTTTTGTAGTCATCCTAGAAATCTTTTAACGTTAAAGTTAACGAAAAATTACTTAAAATACGTTCAATGTAATTTTTAGTAATTCTTAGTTAAACGTTGTACCTAATTTTTCGTTAAAATATAAAAGTAAGTTAATTTAAAGTAGTTAAATGCATCTATTTAACTATAAGTATCAAAACAGATAAGTTATTGTAATCATTCTCATTCAATAATTACATTAAACGCGTCTTAAATCGATTTAATTGAATCGTTTCAAAGCGAGCAACAAATGAACTTTAACTACATTATCTTGACAGAGACCTTTCTTCATAGTTAAAATTAATAAAGTTTTGTTTTGATAATGGTTCCGATATATAATTAATTAAAACATGCTGATAATCGTATCTTCGTTAGAAGATTAGCCTGAATGAAGCATTGTGTATTGCTTTTGGGGCATATCTCAGAATATAAAGAGGTCGATAGAAGGTACTTTATTGATATTTAGTCTGTTATATTTATTGATTATTGAATTATGACTTGCCTTGATGACTAAAAGTGATTTAAAAACTAAAATTGGTTAAAATCTATAAATTATAAAGCCATTAAGAATTCTAAGCCATTTTTCTAGCAAAACAAGTTTACCATTACACGGCGCTTGCAAGTAATGACGTGTCTGTCACTGTCTAATTACCGATTCAAAACAATCAATGCTCGGGTATTTTTAATTACTGAAAAAATCTTACGCTACATTCTTACTCAAATAAAAAGCTTCAAATATAGTAATATAAATAAATAGTAAAATATCCTATTAGTTTCAAAGTTTTGTATTAAACAAACAGTCTAACTGACGTTCACTATGTAAATTAAACAGAAGCCCAAAACTTTTCTTAATCAGACTAATATAACAAAGAAAAGTGAAGTTTGATAAAATCTTGTAAAAATAATCGCGACGTTTTATCTCAAAAATACATACTAATTGCTTGGTTTTATTTGATTCGAAAAATCAACTGATATTTAAATACTTTTACGAATTGGTGTTAATTTAAGTTCTATTTTCGCAACGTGTAATGCAAAAAGTGTTTAATACGTTTATGCAATGGAGAAGTAAACTTTATATTATATTGTGAGATAAACAATGTTCTATGGCGACAAAATCAAATGTAATTTTAATCAGAATATTTCTAAAAGTGATTGAAATTAAATATGAAATCAAACGAAGTACATAATTATGTATTGAGAGAAAATAAAGTAATCGTTTACTCGTCAATAAACAAACTGAGAATAAAATAGGGATACCAATTATGATATTAAAATGTTATAATATTATGATAAATAAAACATAATATAAATAATTTTACTGCACCAGAATTAAATGATGTAATACAAGAATCCAATTTACTTCATTATACGTTGGTGTTAGGTAAGATATTTTACAAAAATATACTTTACTAAAAAAACTAGTCTTAGCTATATTTACATTCTATAAAATTTTGAATTTAGGCTCTACAAATCAGTTTGTGTTTGAACTAAAACGCATGTTTTATTTTGCATGCATTGCATGCATTTATGCGATTGTTATTTAATGAAATGTTGTAAATCCATCGCACAATTTGTCGCATTTTTAATTTTTTTAACCGAGCTGTTTTTGGACCAAAAATTTATTCGTAGGTAATTGCCATTACGAATGGTGGATCGTTGTTTGAGTGAAATAAATTTCATGAAATTAAAGCGCAAACGCGAACGGTAACTGATGCTTACGTATTTTTGAATATGGCATTTTGACTGCGGCTCTGCATTTAATAACTTCCTGCTGAGAAAATTTATTATATTTTGATTGTCGAAAATATGATTTCCATAGGACAATGTTGTCTCAAGAACATGGCAAGCTATTCTGATTATTTTCAATATGATGCTTTTGTATATGTATGGATGTATATGCGTATGTGCTTGCATACGTAAGCGTTAAATAACTTAAGCGATTTAAATCTTCTTTGTGTTAATTTAACGGGTTTGCAGGCGGCTTGTTGATCTACTTTGTGTTTCCAAGTGAATTAGTGTCCCCAAAACTGTATCGTATGTTGCAAGGCTAAAACCAAATCGATCAGATTATTCAAATAATATGGTCGGCAAAGAAAGGTATAAAATAGTTTTTCTCAAATGTTCAAAACGACTATAAGCCGATCGACTTTAAAACCCGCTCGACTCTGCAATTCAAAACTCTGCAAGTCAAACGCCGTAAATTTTATGAAAATTAATTCACCATTTCTCATAATGCTAATACAAGAAATATGAATAAATTATCCAATCCATTGTTTCCCCTTAAAGGCAAAACTCTCTGGGCCAGTCTATGCACATATACACTAAAATTCCTGCTGAGGGATGGAGCTCATTACTATTAAAGCAGTTTCGTTAAATCTATACATAATTTTGCGTTTTTCAGTACTTCATAGAAAAAAGCTTATTCATACTGCTCGGAATCACTTTAACGATGAAGCAATACTCACGAGCATCTTTCTGTAAATTTAAAGTGCATACGTCGACAACATAAATAACTTGTGTAATTGAATATTGTAAAGTAAAATGTTTCCTGACGTTTTTCTCGACAATACTTATTTCGTGTAAAATTGATAGATGTTGAATGAAGTGTAAGCGTTATTTATTTAAGCGCTATTTATGTTTAACGGTTATTAGCTGGTGTGCGAAAAAAAAAAACCACATTTTTGAATTTTCACAATTTTTATAAATAGTGACGCAATATTTTGTATTTAAAATTTCTAATTAGGTAAAACTTAAATAGATGTGTAACGTCAAAATAGGTAAATCTTTCTTAAAGTATTGAATCAAAATCTTTTAATTTAATAAACACGTCGATAAACTTAAAACAGAAATTTCGTTTGAAAAGAAAATAGAATATAAAATTTATGTAATAAGTGTATATGGCATTGGAGCTAATATATTATAAATATTTATTAAACGGACTAAACTTTCTTAAATATATATCTACTAAATTTATTTGAATGCGTTGATACGAGAACCACAAGTCGGATTTGAAAAAATTTTTGCATTGGATATTGCTCGAGAACGACTAAAACTATAGACTATCTAAATAATTGAATAGCTATATTTTTTTTTTGAAGGTGCTCATATCTGGAACTACCAGTTAAATTTAAGAAAATGGGATTTGAATTTTTTTTATTTTGATCACCCGATTTTTGCAAAATAGAGAGCTTATAATTCCAATGGAATTGAAATTGGTGATAGGCTGTATAATGGAAAGATCTACTATAAAAGAATTTTTGAAATTCTCTATTTATCTAAGTAGAAGGGATTGGTTGAATTGTATATGAAATTTTTATAGAGTAAGTTCAGATTATGAAATTTGATGTAAATATTGCTTACTAAAAGTGGTGAGATGAGTCTTTCACAATTGGGAGCTCTTTGTATAATGTATAAAGATCTATTTTTTCGTTTTGTTTTTGCATGCCTAAACCATTTATCCAATTACTGTTAAACTGGCGATATGTTATATTTGCGAATGCCAAAATTTTTGAAAAAGAAAAGGTAGCATTCATATCTGAAATTGCCTGTGTATTTTTACTATTAAACCAAACTACTAAACCAAATTTAAAATTACTATATTAATAAAAGCTCTCTGAGTAAAATATACTATTGACATTTCAATTTGACTTCATATGGGTCAGATTAAAAGTCAATATTTGTGTTAATACAGATTTTAATTTTTTCATTCATAGAAAGCGACATTATTCCCTCTGGAGATAGTATAAATTTTATTTCGATACTAGCATTTGCCCGGCTTCCTCAAATTGGAACGGTAACCCGGTAATTAAATCGAAATTACAAACGGGACGAGGAGCAGAATCGAGAACTGGACCGCAGGGGGTTAGAAATTGACAAAATTAGAATCAACATTGAGACTAGAAACAGAATAAGAAGTAGTACTGAGATCAGAATTGAGAGTGAGGCCGGATGGACGGCAGGATCGGAATCGGAATCTTTTCAAATAAAGTACCGGATTCGGAATCAAAAGCTGGACCGAAATCGGTTTCAAGAGTGAGACAAATTATCATCGAAAAGAGACCGGAATTGGATTCGACAACAGGATAGCGATCAGGATCATTACTACGATCGTAATTAGTCATTTATACATAGGACGGAGGAATTTATTTTACGTTTATGCGAGCGGAAGTTATATATGAAGTACAGATATTACGTTGCATTGTCAAATTGTCGTCGAAATTTGTCGAACTTGTGTGTATACGAAAGCTTGAGGTAACCCTTGAAAACATTTTTTTCGACAGGGTTAATGAGAAAATGTCATTTGTTTAAGAATAATACCTATTATCGTTTTCTTCGTGTTATATGCGTTATAATTTCATCTCATCACCATGTCGCTTACCTAGTTTGTTGTTGAAGTCCTCCATTACACAATTGTGTAACCCCATTTCATCGTCAGGTAGTATCGGTATGTACACTTATAACCAAATGGTATAAATTACCGAATACCTTTGATAATTCTGGGTAAAAGCTATGCTAACCTGCTCAAGACACTTTGGTCTTCACTACATTGTAAATGAGGGACCTGTGCATAATTAAGCAGATGCCATCTTGAGACAAACTATTGCTTTCTCTATATTAGAAGAAATTTCCGGGCTGAATATTTATTGTAAACTTATAGTGTGCTAGTGGAACTATTCCACTGCTTCTACTAGTTTAACATTCTTTTCAACACATCTCAAAGCCAATTATAGGTTTTCACTAGTTGGATAGTTATCCTAGGCAAAGCTTGAGGTAAAATAACATATGATAAATGGCCATATTTCGATTTGATGGAAATTTAATCCACAGCTATAAATTATTAATTTTAGATATTTAAAAGAACTTTTGGAACAGAAGTTCCTTTCGCTATATTTGAATATATTTTATGATTTGTATAAAAACAATGAATTAATTAAAATATTTGATAGTAATTAAATAAGTAATAATATAATCAGTGTATAGAAGGCACTACTACAAAATAAAGTCCCTTTTTCTATAGTTGAATATTTAAAGAGTCGATTGCGTTTTCGCAAAATTTATTAAAATACGCATTTCATTTAATATTACTTTAATAAAAATAAAAAGTAGTATAATTTGCATGCGTAAAACATAAAAGATTCAAACATTATTTCTTGATAAATTAAATGCTGAAAATTATTTTAATAATTAATGAGGATAATAAAGAATTATTTAACTTCTTACAAACATTTTCATTACAAAATTTTGAAATATGAATCGTATATTTTTCTTTTTACATAGATATTTCTTTATTCGTGTTTGCAAACAAAACTTTGTATATTATAAAACGTTTTGAAGTCCTTCAAAACTATTCCATTCTTTACAAAATTACGTATAAAATTTTTAATATAATTCAAAAATTGCTGTTAATGTGAAATTACTACTAATTATATTAAATGAATAATAACAAAACCAAATGCTAGAACAGATTCAAACCGGGCACACCGCATGCTCGACGTGATGCTAAACAGCTGAACTAAATCGTACAATTGATTCTCGAGCAAAATAGTTGTGCTATACTTCAAATATCCTATACCATGCTAACGCTTATATAACATTATTTGTTGCCTAGCTCTTGATGTGTTGTACAATAAGGAACTTTGTTCCAATAAAAGAGGAATTTTATGAAAATTATGAAAATATGAACATGTTTGCTATCGTTTGGCTAATGTTATTTGTTGTTTTCATTATAAGACACTGCTTTGAAAAATTACAATATACGTCACTTTGAAAAAATATTTTGAATAATTTAAACATTATAAGCTAAAAATGCACGGAAAACTATTTTCTTCAAGTTCGTTTTGAAAACACGTTTTATTAAAGCAGAAAGGGATAAATAGATGGTAGATAAAATATTTTTGGCGTGAACATTTAAGCAATAGTAATGTAGTTACGCTCCAGCGTCATTGAATAACATTAATTCATATATTAAGCACATCGCATCATAAGGTTATACACACATACTTATGTTACATACCGTGTCAGCAATTCAAAGACGGATAGTTTAACTTTATTCCATTATCTATTTTAGAATAATATTCTATTTTGAAATCGTACCTCGTGAACCATTTACGGCAGAAATTGTATAATTTATTCGGATTGAGATTAAAACATTAATTTTAATGTTAACGGTACCCTAACACACTCGTCTCTACTTATACGGTGATTTCACGGTTTGTGTTTTATTTTGACGTTTTGGTTAACACAAGAACAAATTGTAGTTTTATAAATTATTAGATTAAATTCATTATATTGCAATTACCAGAGTACATTTATTTATTTGTAATCTTCATCATTTTATTTTAATCTAATCAAAGTCGAATAATATAATTTAACATTGACCTTTTGAGCATAAAAATAAAACTTTTAACCATATCCGGGGGGATATAATATATTATTTATGTAATCAGTGGTTCTTCAATCTCTACCTATGTAAGTAAAATGAACTGCCATTTAAGTGAAATTTAAATGAAAACAAAGCTAATTCTCAAAAAAGTCGAAAATGACTTTATAGAGTTAATTATTTTTTAACTCAGTATCAATTTAATCTTGTTTAAGTGGTAGTTTAAGTCTTGTTTAATGAAAATAATATGGTGGTCCCCAACTTTTGAGTTTTAATTGAAAATATGAATTAAAAAATTCGAAAATGAGGAATGACAAATTTGTGAGGGAATGATTTCATATACAGTTCTACATTCATAAAAACTGAATAAAGCACCAATTATTTATTTATTTAAAGTACAGTAATTTACACATCAACCTATTAGTCTAAGAGCTACCAACGTTTTCGAGCAAGAATTTCAGGTCAGCTGATTTATTGATATGTCGTCTCTTGCTCTTTGGGTTGGGTCTGGGCTGTCTGGCCGGCGGTGGCAGTTGCGTTTACCTGTGCGCATCCTATCTGTAGGTAATGATACTAACTTTAAAATCATTTTAGAAGGTTCATTTTAATATTTGAACTTTAGATAAGCAACTTCTCTTGTTGCCTTTTTGTCATTGCTAACAATGAGCCAGACGCCAATTTTGATTTATTTTTTTTTTAAAAATTCAAAGTATTTCAGTTTGCCTGTAATTTTAATATTATGTTGTTTAAGTATGAAAAGACCTGAAATTAATTTGCCAGACACTAATTCTGTTGTTAAACCGTGTATTAGAACGACAAAGTCCTGACAAAGTCCAAAATATTTAAATAATTTGATTTATAATCATTTTAATATTTGGCTAATACACAGTTTAACAACTAGATAAATGACAAATCTGTCTACCAAATGTTAACAAATCTTCTTTATAATAAAAAATAATCAAAATTGCTTACAAAAATAACAAAGATAGAATGTTTATAACAAAGTTAAATAAAATGAACCTTCTTAAAATTTTTAAAGATGTCAAATGGGATACTAGGCTAGCATTATTCAATAAACTTGCAAACCTAATTGTTTTCAATTGCTAGCTCTTATAAAGATAGTATGAAATTTTAAATTAGTTATAGTTATTCAAATAACAAAGTTAAGAAGTATGTACATGATAAGTTCGTATTTTAACTTATGTTTTTACGTAACTAAGACAACAATATATACTTTCATAGGATTAAAAATTTTAGAAAAGTAATGGACAGAGAACATACATTGCAATTTTATTAAGCTAATATTATCTATCAGTCTTTATGCAATCTAATCGTAGTAAAAAATTACTATGAATAATAAGTAAAAACTTATTATTCATATTTATTTTTTACTTATTTTAATTTTTGGAAACTTATATATTTTTCTCATCGACTTCTTTCACAAAATAACAGCCTCGACTGAGCAACTTTGGGGGCTCAATTGCTCGAAGAACGTCATGCCAAGCATAAAGTTCCTCATCTTTAGCTGTTGGCCATTTCCAATTTAACAGCATTTACGCGTGAACTAGGTCCTGCTAATAGAACTGGGCTAACAGGTGGCGTCTCATCCATCAATCTTGCCAGATTTTTACGCACCTTTCGATCTTTTCTCTATATTTAAAACTATTTAGTCGCCATGGTTTCCGTTTTGCCTTCGTTCTCGTGAACTCATAGCACTGACAGACTTGACCTGACCTTTTTCTTCTTGTTTAAGTACCAACTCTTTCTTTTCTCTGAGCTTCTCCAAACTATCAGGACAGCTTTTAATTTTTCTCGTCGCTTTCTGTCATACTCCTTTTCTTCATTTTTGCTTCTACAGCAGATAATTTTTTGTTTCTCGACATTATAGACCTTTAGCGTACTGAAACCAATCAAATAAACATAAATACTTTATACTTATCAGAAAATATATCATTCCCTCACAGGGATCATCCCTCATTAAAAAATTTATGAGGGAATGATGATGAGAATGACGAAACAAAACAAAATTGCTATAAAATCAGAGACATAACCTTACTTTCTTATGAACTGTGAACAGTATTTCATTACTAACGAAAATATATAAAAATACGCTGCAATTAAATAAAAAATGCTTACCTTGTGATAACATTACATGAGGGAATGACATAGAAAAATGTAATATTTAAAAACTTGTAAATTAATTTTAACAAAACATCTTTTTTCAACCGCCTGTTCTAGTGTAAATTCTCAAGACCAATGATGCCAACTACCAAAAATTTGATGTGGGGCTTGGTAGGCCTTTAAATATTACTCCAATCACATTGTTTCATAACAGTGAGGGAATGATAAGTTTTTCGAGGACAAATTTTGAATTATATTTAAAATATTTTCATTCGCATTTCTTAAACTATGAACTTATGTAGGTATAGTCAATACTATCCTATATAAATAAAAATTAAAAACAAACAATTTATAAAGAATTTTACGTTTTGGTTGGTGATTGACTTCGAACTTAGCGCTTGGGACACAGTGGGGAATGATTTTCAGGGTACTTTCTTGGACATATCTTTTTTGTTTATCGTATAAAAATAAATTTGTTTCATAAATTTGTACATCTAGTACAGTAGTTTAATTAAAAACTTTCATAATTGACGATCCTGGTTTATAGAAATCATTAAGGACATCAATTTCGACTTTTTCAGAATTAGCCACAACCCTTTTCGTTATATTAATCCGATTTAAAAAAAAATTAATACGGAAATAGCTGGAAGCGAAGAGGATATAGGACTATTTTTTTAAAGTTCTGTGGTTATTAATAGAAACACGTATAGTTTTACCGATATCGTTGAAATTCGCAAGTTTTTTTCTTACTAGCAAGTATTTACGTGGTTTATAGGTTCCGTCGTTGTGTCTTACGAGATTAATAAGCATTCTTATAATCTAATAGGTTTCAACGAAACTTTGTATGGAGATGGCTTAATCCAAGGAAAGAGATGCAGGTTACATTATTTTAGGGTTTCATAATTAAAGTTTACTAAAACTAGTAATAACCATACAAAATAATAATTAAGTAAAATTCACTGTAATTTTCAGTTTATTGAATTTGGACAGGACTGCGTCTGTCAGTAAAATATAAATTTGAATTACAAATATATCGGTTTAATAACTAAACTGATTGACATACCCATTTACTACGACAATATTCCAAAATTTCAACAAAAGGGTATTGTTGGTAATAGGTTACGAAAAATATGTCAAATCGTCTTCAGTTCAGCAAGTTCAGTTAGTGAGCTTGTTTGTTTAAAAAACAGACAAGTGCGAATAGCACTCGCACCTCAAAGTTTCAGGTCTCGATAATTTTTGTTCTTTCTTTTCAGTACCGATACTGGAGGTATTGGTGCCAGAAATTTCTAAAATTTAGCGTTTTTTCAAAATATTCGATTTTTTTAAATATTAGAAATTTTGGAAAAGTTTTACTTGGAAATTACGTTTCATACTACTAATTGCAAGTTTAAGTCTATAAGAACAAAAAATATTTTTCATTCGATATAACTACAAATTAACATATTTCAGTTTCATTTCAATTTTCATTTTGTCCTCTAATTTTGTTCTTAAACCATTCTTCTTTTCAAATATTATGATTCTACATCATTGGAAAATTCCATATAGGTTTACATTTCCTTGAGTTTCAAAATATAAGGCATAAATGGATGTATTTTCGTCTTTTTTTTAATTACGTTGATTTAGAATCAGTTTATTTATAGCCCCAAGGGACTTTACATCCAAGTATTTATTATTAATATGAACTGATACCTTAACCTGAGAAAAGGATCTTGGCATACAAATGGACAGACGGACAATGGACAACGAAATGATCCAATGGAGGTTCCTTTTGAGATATGGAACCCGAAAGGTAAAATAGTACAATATACTACGATTACACTTTTGTAAGATATAAAAATAAATAAACATTAATATCCACATTCGGTTACCAGATGGGCTTCTGTGTTTATGGGTTTGATTTGAGATTTTCCACCTTTACCATTTCACAGAGCCTGTGATGGAGTGAAATTACTGTGATAAGAAATTCGATTTTCGAAGTTCCAAACTCATTTTCAATATGAATAAACATGGTGTGATCACATAAATTATAGATACGAATGTACTGTATATGTAGAATATAACTATAAAAGAGTAAACTGACTGACATATGTATATACATATCTAAGTACAACCAATTACTAGGTCTAGAGATTTAAAATTTTGCTCAGCGGTTTCTGTTACAACGTAGGCTAACACTAAGAGAATTCTTGAAAATTCGACCCCTAAAGGAGTGAAAGAGTGAAATCCTGTGGTATGGAAAATCGAAATCGTTGAAGTTACGGGTGTACAATTTAATATTTGAGTTGCTTAAAGTAATATAAAAATACATATAGATTTCTTAAAATTAAACTTGAAAGGGCAAAAAGGGTAAAGTGTTGTACCAAAAATCGAAACATTAAGGAAAAAAAACCTTAGCTTTATCCGCTTATATTTCCGCCACTAAAGATTTTAAGACTACTCTCACTAATGAAAGCTACACTATCTCTGAATAATATAGTCCAAATTTTACTTTGATACGAGTACTACTAGCATTTGCTAGTTTTGTTTATCTTCATTCAAATCAGTACTGTGACTGGTAGCAAAATCGAAATTGCATACAGGAAGAGAACAAAATTGAAAGCCGAGAACGGGATCTGAAGCGAGATTGAAACCAAGGTCAAAATCGAGTATAGGATCAAAAGTAGAATCAACAGCGTGACCGGAATCTCAACGAGAAGCAGTAATGAGATTAAAATTTAAAGTGGAACCAGTATTGAGAAGAATTTAATCGGAATCTCCAAGTAAGCAGGATCGGGATAAGAATCGAGAACCGGACGGCGAACGGGATCTTGATTTCGTGATGGGGCGAAGAGAGTGTGTATTGGTGCATTATACCTAGTACTAAATAGATGCTGTACCATGGAAAGTATTCAAAAACGTTTTATTCGTAAACTACTATATCATAACAAAACACGCGTTCTCATATAGCTATTTAGATTCAGTAGAAAATGTTATTTCAAAGGATACCTAAACCGCTCAGTCCCTGCGTTCGAAGCGCCCCCTCTCGGCCGCGAGTGACACTGACGGATCGCGGGACATTAGTCATAGTCGAGACCTCGCGCCCGATCCCGCTCCCGCTCCTCCGCGCCCCGCGACCTCCCTCCTCTTACCCTGCGCTTCACCGACTATTTACCACACTTGACTGTTTATTTACTTTTTATAATGACGTTATTGCGTTATGATATGGACCGCTTTAATATATACACATTCATCAGAAAATGTAACACTTAAGAATAAATATGAAAATCATGAATGTGTTTAAATACCGTATTCTTCATAATAAATTAAACAGCCTATCGCACTTAGTAAATACTTAAAGTTCCTACAACGGTGCGTTATGAGAAATAGAAAGCAACCATAATTGTGATTTCAATTCTGATATAGAGGCCATCAGTTTATATAGAAATTCAGTACTCTTGATATTTTCCACATATCTGTGTTGCAGCTTGAATATATAATGAGGCGGTGCCCTTTGGTTCCGAAAAAATCACAGAATAATTTGAATGAGCAACCGTGACGTCCATTTGTTTCAAAGACAATCACGAGCAAGTGTAAATAAGCAAACGTGATCTTTCCGCAGAAGCCTTACGTGTAAAATGTTGGGACTTTTAAAACATTTTAATCTTACAATGGAAAGTGCGTATTTATATACATCGAATATGACCGCGTATTTATTTCATTTTACAATTTTAATCAACGACAACTTCATATTTAGTGAAACAAATAGATTTAATTTGTGCTATTTATTAAATTGTGCACATTTTAATAAAATTTCAATTTTGGACAGTAGCAGGATAATTTGTGCCAAATTAACTCGTCCTTTCTTTTATGTTTTAACCAATACAACTCTGAAGGTGGCACATATTACAATATTTGAATTAGCATAGTATGGTTTTATTACCGTCTGCTTGTCTCATTTACTACTTATATCCCTTAATAGGCCGGGTGCGGTCACCATGACCGCAGTAGATGGCAACACTACCAATATTATACTCTTCGAATATTCGATAGTACTCACCCCTCTCGGTACCTTCGTAATTCAGCCGATTAATACGAGAGCGGATTAGCAATAGTCGTATACGTCTTTTGTTTTGAGTTTCTACTGTTTAAACATTTACTGTTTACTGTTTTTTTACAGTTTAAACAATTCAAACAGCGGTGACAGTGACCGCACCCGGCCTGTCGAGTGATTTTAATTAATGAATTCCTTTCTCGGTGTAGTCTACATTTTCCTAACAAAATGAATCGTTTTGAATGACAAATACAAGACTTGCAATACCAAAAAAAAAAATGAAAGACCTATCATATATGTTTTTGCTGCAGAAACCGATATCAATCAAATGTAGCCAAAAGATGTATCGAAACAAGACCATAAATGACGGTTGTTAATTTTTCATTAGTAATGTCGTTTATGATTTTTTTTATTTTCTTTATATTATATTGATCTCTTAAGATAACAAAACCAAAATGTTTTTCAATTAATTACTTTAGATTTTTTTAAGGACTTTTTACAGAAGCTTAGAGATTTTGT
The DNA here is from genome assembly GCA_005406025.1 of Eumeta japonica. NCBI lineage: Eukaryota > Metazoa > Arthropoda > Insecta > Lepidoptera > Psychidae > Eumeta > Eumeta japonica. Next base: position 23,114 of record BGZK01001877.1, read on the forward strand.
TTATTTTTAGCGTTTGAGAAATGTTTTTTTTATTTAACATTAATAAATGTTGTATTTCATTCGTAAATACTGTCAATAATACTGTGCATTTTTATTAATTTATTATTTGGACTGTAACGTAAAAATATTATACCTACAGTACATATGGTCACGGTGACCGCACTCGGCCCGTTACGTTACAAAAAATCACCCGGCCAATTTAGGGATATTATTGATATACATAAATCGTTTGTTACTATACAAGTGTTCGGATAAAACATGATACAGATTTTTCAGAAATTTAATTTCCCTTCCAAGAATATCTGAACGATTCAATTCTTTTCCAACACACCGTGAAGAGGGATTTCAACGATTTCTCAAACATGTCAGAGGTGATGAAATCTAAATTTCGCGAGTCGGATGTCGTTACCTGCTCGGGCCCGTGTCGGCGCTCACGGCGCTTATCGCGGGTGACGAACGACTGAACCTATCTGTTAATTAAGACCTTCTTGGAGAGACGTCTCACGTGCAAATGAATGGTGGTGATTTCAACAAGGCTGAGAGAACGTCACACAACCCCGACTTTGTCACCGTGATGAAGTCGGATTTTTTATTCTCCAGGTAGTCCATATGTGAGGAGGTCGAAGAGATTCGAAGTCTCTCGGCTTGTACGTTGGAAAAAAAATAAATATCTGACACACTTGCGTCTCTTCTATGAAGAAAGAGATCTCTTTTTGGCTCAATATTTAATGTTTCATATTCATGTTTATATATATTATATGTTCTTTTGTATTGCTTTCGCTGGAACCGACTCCGAAAGCAATTGATTAATGGTTTTTGAAGTCTGTTTATAAAATTATTTATATAGCTTTTTGAAGACGGTTTTTATTTATTTTATATTTGAAAAATTTGTAATATATTTCCATCACTATTTCATTTAAGTGTAATGTAGTCCAAAATTCAGATATTGATATATTTCAATACCAAGAAAATTATTTAGAAATATTATGTACATTCTAATTAAGTAGCTGATTAAGCAGAAATTTACAAAGTTAATTGATGTATTTATTAATTAACGGATTTATAAACTTATAGGACAATCAGCTCTTTTTATTTGCTTATGAATTCATGCTTTTTTCTCTGAAGGGTAGGCAAAGACCACAAATCTCTCTACGGTACAATTTCTATACCTTACTTCACTAATTTACATCAATCGTCTTATGTAAGGTCGTCCTTTTGGGTGCTTAAATTTAACTTTTTTGATATGACATCAATACGATTGCAATGAGTTTTTCTAGGACGACCTTTGCCGATCATCACACACATTTGCTCAGGTCTGTTTTGTCATTCTGCTATCATTCATCCTTTCCGGACTACACTGTTCTCTGACATTTTCGCTTCAATCACACATTTATTTAGTGTGCATCAGGTTTCTCAATCACGCTATAGCTGAGGGTTTACTCCTTCATCATTTTTTAATATTACATCGAGGTATTCACCCTGGCTTAGTCGGAGGCTGCTAATGACCATCGTCACCATTACTGTTGTTATCACATTAGTGACATCATATTTGCTAACCGCGATTGATCGGGCTTAGCGTGCTCTCCGAGGCACAGAGAAAATGGCTTAGTTTGACTTAATTTAAAATCTATCGTTCATACAAGACAATTCTCCCGTGTTCAAGATCGAACCTGGTGCCCTCTGATTCAAAGGAATTGCTCTTGCCACTGAGCTACAACCACTTAGATCATGTTACATAATTATTGTATTTTTTAACGCTATGTACATAAATAGTATAAAATTACTACATGTTGATATTTACTGATTATGGGGATTACAAAGGGAAGAATTGCTTACATATATAATTATGTATAAGAATCCATTTCTATGATTTACGTAATGACATATTGTAATTCAATATATCGAGAATGTTACTTTACTACTTTTATCTTAAAATGAAATAACAACTCTTATTTAGTGCATTTCATAAAATAAAAAAAAACGACAATGAAATAATATTGCATTTTATAAATAATAAATTAAAGTTATTTAATTGACTATTACTTCGTTTACGGTTAAAAAAATAGAAATTGGTATACTATATACATAATAGAAAAATTATTATTCTAATTGGTTTTAGGGTAACGAATGGCCGTTTAGTAAAAACAGAATAAGTACTTAAAAACTCACAGCACACCGATCATTGAAACAATAGATATTTTACATTTTATAGGTACTCGTAATTTGCATCAGAGTCAATGCATGTATTAATGTTCCAACATGGTTCATAAACCAATTTCACATCGGATATATTCATATTTGTATGAGTCTACAAAAGTCTTTTAGTGAGTCCTAAAAGTCCAAGTCTTAAAAAGGACTTTAAAAGACATTGTTAATTTCTCGTGCCTGCAATTTGAATCGTACTGTATGCTAGAATTCAAATTTATGCTAGATACATCATTTTCGTTATATTACACAGCCGAAACTACGTGCGGGGATAATGCAAATTCTCCTCCTACCTATAGATGGCAGCACTGATATTTTATTTAAAGGTGCGTAAAGTTTCATGTAATGTGGTGTCAACATATAAAATGTAAATTGATTTATCGTGTGTATGCATTTTGTGTATTTAAAGTTACGTAAATTTTAAAACTTGTATAAACAAACAAAAATACCCTATGCTTATGGCAGTAATTAAAATGTTTATTGGACGAATGTAATGAATGTAAATTACAACGTTTATTGCGCTATAATGACTTCTTAGACTATTTGACTAATATTATTTATAAAGTGACTCTATAGATGTAAATCGATTACAATTTTTATAAAATTGCCTAACATTTTTTTTTCATATATCCATAAATTTATTCTCTTATAAAGCTGATTGATCACCTTCAGCCACACGAGCTTTTATGAATTACCAGTTATTAACACTAAAATGAAACGTACTAAGATTTTAGGATATGACTAAATTTTCCTGAGGATGAAACTTACAGAAATCCATAATTTAATATACAACTTTGTAATGTATAACATACAAAAATAAATATATAATATACAACTTTTAGAGTTACGACATTGCAACTTTAACAAAATTATATTTTTAAAATATAAAAAAACTTTTAAACACTTTAATATAAGCAAACAAACAAGAACTTTGTATACATTTCAAATAAAGACATGTATATTCAGTAATTTTCCTGTTGAAGTCTTCAACACAGCTTATCACATATACATATATATTATAACTTGAAAAATTTGATAGGCGTATAAATTATTAGGTTTTAAGCAAATATGTGTCAATGTTCTATCTACATATTAAAATACCGAAAACATCAGTAATTTAATAAACAAATTGAAGACTTAGCTAGCTCAACTTATTCCCTCGAACATCAATAACATCAGATATGAATTATATAAAAATCAGGAAGTAGTATAGTGTATGAAAAGCGAAGTTAGGGATCAGAAGCTGATCGCCGATCCCAGGAAGGCCGTCCGGGATCCCATTTATCACGGCCGAGGCTCATTAGGGTCGAATCTGGCGCGATGGCCCGGGATTACGGCGCCCAAAACAAAGGTGCCCGGGGCGCCCTGGCCCGCCTAAGCTTTCCACTCGAACTGTATAAAGAAAGTGCGACGGCGGGCGTCTTTAGTGCAATATATGCCGACGTTATCAAAAAATTTGTTTATTATCTGGTCTCAGTTGTTGCACGTCACCAGCGCTGGTTATATACACTGGTATATAAATGCAGTAACTACACAATTTACAGTTTACACCTTCTTTTTTTATCTTGTCAGCAAAAACTTTAGCGAATGTGTAAATCCTTTAGATAGGTTAGAGAAAGACTGGTCAAGGGCGAATCGGACTCAAGTAGGAAAATGGTTTCGTACTTATAAATTATCAAAATCAAACTACGTATTTCCTTTTCACGACAATATTGCTTTTCCAATGGGAATTCGAGGACTTAAGTTTCGTTTGGTTTTCGTGTAAGCTATTTTCGAATATTAAAAAAAAATAGACGAAGTAGTTTTGAAAATAAATAGAAAAAAATTACGATTTTAGTACTTTTAGGGTTCCGAGCCAAATTGGCAAAACTGGAACGCTATAGTTTCGTCATGTCTGTCCATCCGTCCGTCAGTCCGTTCGTCCGTCTGTCCTTATGTCACAGGCATTTTACTTATAGACTACGAGCGTATATTGATGAAATTTGCAGTATAGGTGTTTTGTATAAGCCGCTACTTAGTTTGGTAGTTGAATTCCAAAAATAAATGTTTCTAGAGGGAGCACTCCTTACATGTAACAGAAGTTGAAAAAAAATTTCAGCAAACATCAACGTATGGCACGTACTTCAATAGTTCTCTTAAAAACGCTATAAGGTTTTTAGCATGTTTTTGATTAAAGGAAAATTTTTGGAAATAATCGTCCTGATATTATTATAAATTGTGTTACCCCATAATTTTGAAATTGTATTTCAAAAAATATGAAATAAATTACAAAGATGACGCATAACAAATACTTTCAAAGAAAATTATTCTGAATATGATAGATTTACCGTTTTTAGTTATTGCCGAAAAACTGCGCTTCTCAAGGAAATGACGTAAGTGCCATAAAGATATACCTCTTTTGCTGATGTTTTTTAGTTTATACTATTTTAAGAATAATAGTCGACATATCTACTTGTTTCTCAAGTTATAGGTGACAAAAGTGTTTATACTTATCATGTGCAGGAAACGTGGAAAAAAGTGTAATAACTGTAGTTCTTTTCAATTATGGCACATTCATTTGTAGTAACGGCTACTTGCTCTTGCCCGGTTTTCTTTCAGTTATTTTAAATTATACGTTTTCAAATGATAAAAAATGTCTTGTTATTTGAAAAATACAAACATATCTTATAATAAAACCATTTATTCGATACGTCGTATGGTGCATTTAACCGATTTTTTTTCTTTTAAACAGACAAAAATAATATATAAACCCTTGTTTTTTCATCAGGTATACGGAACTCTAAAAACTACAAAAGTAAAATTAAAGAACATATGAAAATTATTGAAGTGAAACTTCTTTATCGGCATATGGGAGAAATTTTATAGCAATGTAACGTTTTTCTGTTACGCGCCATCTTTATCTGTTACGCGCCGTCTTTATTTCTGGGTAACATTTTTCCGTTACGCGCCATATTTATTCAATGTTATTAATGACATCGTGGCATAAACATGATTGTTACTAAGGCCACCTGTCACATATACTTTCTGTCAACACCCTAGATCTATTTACAGTTTGTATATATTACATTTTTCTATTATCTAAGTTGAAACCTTTTCAACCGACATACCTGAACTATATCTCACATTCTTTCATTGCGTGATTCGATTTTATATGTAGCGTTCGATAATTTTCCTACAATTCTATATGGCCCTTTATAACATCGTATTAAATGAAAAGTTTTGCCTATCACTTTTCTAGGTACATATACCATTACCAAGTCTCCTACATGAAACTCTGAACATTTCTATTTCTAAAACTCAGTAGTGACGTGAAAAATAATATTTCAATTAAGTGATTAGCGAAAAAAATTTTATAAAGTTATTGGCAAAAAGAATAAAAGATATTTATTCTAATCCCAGTGGATTTCTAACAGAAGTAAGTAATTAAACCTTTTTTCTAATACATTCAACACGTGAGTGTGATTGCGGTATTTATTTTTTTTAAGGTTATTTCAGGTTAACCTTAGTTTTTGATTGTAAATATCAGTGAGTTAAGCCATTAATTACAAAAATATACAATAACGATAACAATAATAGTAATAATCTATTATAATTAATGAAATGCTATAATCTTAGTAGCAGAAAGGTGAAATAATTGTATTATTTTTGTATCCATGTCTATGATAATAAAAGCCTTTTGCATAAACTTTATCTAATTTAGCTTTCTTCAACCAGTTTCTGTGAAGTTGTAAATAGTAAATCATTTTTCGAAAAATGATGTCATAAAGAAGTTTCACTTCTTACATGTGTACACTAATACACACACACTTTTTTTTTCATTGTATGTATTAATACTTATAAATATTTTCGAAAAAGTGAGCGCCCATTTTTGAGAAAATATTTGTATTATGAAATGAATCATTAATGCGAGTGAGCATTGAAAACAATTATTTTTTTCTAATTTTAAAATACGCTTCTTTTATGGATTATATTTAAAATACGTGATAATTTTTTATGATTCCGCCATTTGTTTGGAAGGCGATTTTCCCTAAGGAGGACGAACAAGAAATCAACCAAATTTTGTCCTATTTGTTGTTAATTTTTATTTAATCCTAATTATAAAATTAAATAAAACTTTATTTATAGCAGATTTTCGAAAATTATGGACATAAAGACTTACTTAAAATAAAACCCCAAACATGGCGCAATACAATGATGAAGTTTATAGCTATTAAAAGAAAGCGAGTATCAAGTTTATCAATCTTTTTAATGTCTAATAATGATTCAAATATTTCAATAAGTTCTTCCAAATTTATACATTGAAAACTCTAATTCAATACTTTTAGTCGCAATGTGTTCCTTCTGTAATGATTCAACATGGATATCAATTTGGTAGTTGAAAATGAAATATCAGCAATGATTTCACGAAATTCAGTAACTTAAAAACACTTTTAAGTAATGTATTTTCCAGATTCCGCACTTTTAAGGAAAAAAACCCTACAGGATCATTCCGTTGTCTCTCTGTTTGTCTGTTCGTCTGTCAAGATCCTTTTTTTAAGGGACGGGTTAAGGTATCAAATTGAAATTAAGGCCGAATACTTAGGTGTGAAATCCCTTGCAGTCGTATAAAAAATTAAGTTAACGTAATTAGAAAATACAGCCATTTATGTCTTATGTTTTGAAATTAGCAAGTTAATCAAAACCAAAAGGTTATTTCTCATTGCCTTTAAATTATAAAATTTGGCGAAAAGAAACGTCTCAGTAAAAATAAAATAAAAAAATCACAAAATGGTTAATTCGTAGTTACATCACAACATATTTTTTTTTGTGATTATAAACTTACACTTACAATTGAAGTATGGATCGTGATTTAGACCAATTCGTAGTATAAATTTTTTTAACTTTCCACTCTGGAAGCTATTTCAAAAATTCAGATACTTTTAAAAAAAAATCAAAATTTTTTAAAAAGAAAAACTAAATTTTCGGGATTTCTGGTATCACTACCTCGCCAATATCTGTTTCGAAAACAAATATAAGTTATCGAGACAAACTTATTAAGTTTGTACAGAACCCGCTGAGTGCGAGTTCTATTCACACTTGTCCCGTTTTTTGCACTAGTCATTTATTTCATGTTTTAATGGTTCTAATGCTGGGTCCTTCCTTCCCACAATCTTTTTAGTTAGATTGTGGGGTTGGGTTAAAACCCTCTACATTGGTTCAGTACGAATTCGGAAGCTGTTTTTTGAGGGTAGTTTCTTTCAAATTACGTGCATTAATCTGAAAGCCTTACGAAAATCAAAAACTGAGCAAACTAACAGGTTATTTTCATTTTATTTTTTTTTTTAAATAGTGTCCGTTGAGATAAATACATCGACGATTTCGATGGAACCATTGAGAGAAACACTTTGCCTACTTGAATTTAAGGGTCGCTTCGACGGTCTCTTCATATGTAGCCACTGCTTCCTCGGCGTCCGCAAACAACTTTTTTCGAAGTTTTTGTTTTATTTTAGGAACTAAATAAAAATTGTATTGAGCGAGGTCGGGGCTGTAAGGCGTGTGAGCCAGTATTTCTATATTTAAGATCCTCAAATAGTTAGTTGTTTGTCTGGCGATATGTGGAAAGGTGTTGCCATGATGAAGAAGAACGAACGATTTTTTTTCCAAATCAAAAGGCAAACAATTGTTTTGTATACAAGTCTGCAGTGGCTGTTTTTTTATCTTCTAAGACCATTGTTGCGTAATGACCCGTCAATTCGAAGAAAAAGGCCTTCATTTTTTTTCCGATACTTAAGCCTCGTTTTCCTTTAGAAGGTTTCCTTGAAAGGAGATACCTACTGAGCAGACTGTATTTTGGTTTCGAGATCGTAACAGTAAATCCAGTTTTCGTCACCTATGACTATATGCCATATACAGCATTTGAATCACATCCGGCAAATCTTTGTATTATTTTGCAGCACCAATTAACACGACGGAGTTTTTGAGCGTCGATCAATTTATGAGGTATCCACCGATTTTATGTGCTTGACTTACACAGACACCCACCCAATCTTATCCAAATTTGCTTGTAGGTCATTCTTTTGTTAGTTTCTATCATGAGCCACACAGCACTGAGTCTTTGGTCGTCGTCGTATAAGAAGGTCACGAAGGCCGCCAGTGCAACCACGTTTGAACTCATTGAACCAGTTATAAACGGTGGCAAGCAATGGAGCTTCATCATGAAATGCCAACCAAAGCCTGTTATAACTTTCTTGTTGGCTTAACTTTTCTTACGGCAGATTCATGTTGACATTAGACAAACATTTTTTTGAAGCCAATTCGAAAAACAAACGATAGATAATTGCAACATACAAAGTAAAGTTGGCAAGAGTTCCATTTTTTAAATTCATTTTTTTTTATTCTACAGTTTTAAGTAGCCAGTTCTTAAAGTTTCAAGTGTCACCTACGTCAATTACATAGAATTACGGTCAAAAATACATATATTATAGAAAAAAACAACCCAGTAGGAAGTTGAGCTAGCTATAGCAATGGATATTTGTTCTCAAATTAATTGGAAATATTATAGTATTATTTTAACAAGTGATCTGTACTTATAATAAAACAGTGGAACCCGTGTCCATTGCCGGTATGTGTGAAAATACAGTGGGACGATAAGAGAAAGGTAATATATAGGAGAAAATAACGAATCTCAATTTTTTTGTTTGTCTGTCTGTCCATTCGCGCACATCTCTGAAATTACTAAAAATATTTTATTGCGGTTTCACAGGTAGATAGAGCTTTGCTCAGTTCCCGTAGTCTTTATTTCAAATAAATAGTAATGTCTGAAAATGGGGAGGAGTAGTCGAGTTATAGTATAAAAATTCTTTGGCACATAGAAAGCTGCACTATGCCAGAGTAAAATAGCTTACATTTCATTTTGATATAATATTTATCTCGGTTTCGTACAAATTGGAACCGTGAGCGATATCAAAATTAAAAGCGGGACGCGGAGAAGAATCGAGAGTCAATAAATACCAGTGTTAAGTATGAAAACTACATGTCTGCTTAGTTACAAGGTTTATTGCAAACTCACTCCTACCCACATATACACTACATTCCCTCACCCCTAATTTATACAATACAAAAATATATATTTTTTTAATTGTAACAACAAAACGAATCAACAAAATAAACAAACAAAATTTTGAGCCTTCCTCTATATAAAATATTAACAATTTCTTCGTCAACGCCGAAGTCGACGACTTAAGTTTACTTTGATGGCGAAGAGGCAATCTCGCGCGGTGGTGCGGCGGCGGTGTCCACTCCGGGTCGGAGCCGAGGAGTTCGCGTCCTCATTCTCGGCCTCCGTACTGTCACAACCACGGGACATGGTATCCCCGCCTTCTTCACCGCCTTGCGGCGATGATGATGTCGTATTGAGTCGTTTTTGATATATTCAGCTCTTCGCCGCAATCTTCGGCAGACTGCCTTTCGTCCGCACGATCCGCGCCTCGTGTTGTCGTGGTTTCGATTTCCGTCTGCCGCGCTCGGTCATCAGCATTGGACTGCATTTTACGAACGTGTAATCGTCGTCCGACTCGTCACTGTTATAATGCTCGTAGGCGGCCTGGGGTGTCCTGAATGAAGGCGTCGTCGCCACCGCGCCAGTGTAATAACTGATCTACGTGTTTCTTTAGACACTGAGTTAGTTCGTGGTACGTACTAACCACACCCGTGATCCTAAATTTTCACGAGAGTCCCTCTTAGCCACTTATATTTATTACCGTTTTGATAATGCCGTTTCACTATAACTTTATCACCGACGGTAAAATTAATTTTCGTTTCCTCCGAAATATTTAGATTGTGAGATCTGCGAACGAGATACACTCTGAGCGAGATTTGCGGCTGACGGAGCTGGCGCGACATGTTTAGGTACGTCCCACGTGGACACAACAAGTCGAGCCTCGTACGCACGTTCCGGCCGAGCATCAACTGCGCCGGAGACACCGGTCGTACTATGAACGGGTTCCTATAGCTTAGTAAATACTTATTTACTTGGTGTTCGAGCGAAGAGACACTATTCGTTTCCGACATTAACGTTTTTAATGCCTTTTTAATAAGTTTTACGGTGATTTCCGCTTGGTCATAAAATGGGCATCGAAAGAGACACCAAACGCTCATACGGAACCGCATCGAGTGAATCAGGTGCTACCAGACTTGACGCCACTCGCATTGTGTCTTCGGTGAGCGCCGTAAAAGCGCGCCGACGCCGCTGATTTTTGTCGTTCTCGTCCGTTACGCCGTTTGCCACGCAGAACTGGGCGAGCCGCTTTGAAGGCTTCCCAGTCATGGCTATGATGGTCAAACGATAGTGACCCACCAAAAGACCTAACGACATTGTGATATCCTTATATCACTTCTTGCACGCACACACTTTATTACTATTTTCCTCGTCGCCAATTGTTAAGTATGAAAACTACATGTCTGCTTAGTTACAAGGTTTATTGCAAACTCACTCCTACCCACATATACACTACAACCAGGAACGTATTTGAGCACAAGACCAGGGTCAAAACCAAATGTCGGATCGGAATCAGAATCAAAAACGTGACCGGGATCGGAATCAAGAACAGTACCGGAACCAGAATTGAAAGTAGGGACGAGTTTGGCATTGAAAATACCAAGTTCTTTCATTATAAAAGTTGGAAAAACATGTTCTATTACCAGGCGGGCGAAACCTCGGGTAAATAGCTGATTGTTTAACAATGATCTAAAATTTAATTTCAGGATAAGTTTTAAAACATGAGCCTTACTGTACATCCACACGTATAGTGTGGTCTGTGTAACCATACGGTTTCTATTTCTTTGCTAACAGTACTCTAGGCCTTTGACTTAATTATTCTGTAAATTAATTTAACCCACACAGAACAAGCGTAAAGGTGTCAAAGTCCTTCAATCTGGAATAAAAATATTGTGGGTAGGTACGCCTTAAAAATATTATGATTTAAACTTTACATAACAATACCATTTTGCGTAAAAAAAATGCTATATCAGATGAATGTAGTTTTTTTTTGTAATATTACATAACATTTTGCTTTCGGCTATTATGTAATACAGTTTCAATAATTGCTACCAAAATGTATTTTTGTTGAATTACGAAAGGAAAACGCAGTCATTATAAAGGCATTACAGCGTAGATACAACAATATCGCGGCCGCCAATCAGGAACGAGAATTCGAAATAAATTGACGTTACATCCAATCATTACTCCACGTCAGGGCCGACTCAATTAAAATATCGTTAATGCTTTCAGTTTAACCACATGCGACCTTATGTATCGTACATAAGTATTATTTTTAAACGGTTGTACATCGCCCTCAGACAGTCATTACGGTAAACGCAGTATACTACGAAACCACGAAATCGGCGTGTCGGAATCAGAATAAAGCCAAAATAAACAGTTCATAAAACCACACTGGCGGTAGGTGTGCGCTCGTAATGTGAAGGTCGCCATTATAAAAACATCAAGTCCCATATTACTGTCCCCGAAATACTGCAAAGTTCATTGTCATCAATAAAAGCAATGGATGAATGGTGTTCGGCGTGCTGTTCTGTTTTCTACTTGTTATTGTATTTTTATCAGCCCTCATTGTAACAGATTTTTCCCATAAATATTCATTACCAATTTTAATATAACGAATTATTAGATATTAAAATTAAAAAATTCTCATAAAATCCGGAGAGTTATTGTTTTCACTCCGATTTTATAAAATCGAATTTTCACCAGATTTTGACATTGAACTAACTACGCCCGGTAGATTTTGAGGAAATAAAAAAGTCTTAAGAAACATGTTTTTGAAGTAACTTTTATTCTACCTACTTTCCCGATCAATATCAAAATCAGTCCATTTTTCCAAATGGTTGCATCGACTGTCGCAAACTGTATAAATATCGGTTGATTTGTTCAAGAGATATCTTTAGAGAAAAAATGTAAAAGGTGTCATTTTACAATATTTTGTCAATTAATCTACCGATAGATTTCAGAATCTAAATTTTTCTGCTTATGAAACACCGTCGATCGCTGTTAAATTCATCAAAATTAGTTCAGTTGTTTAAGAAATATTGGTGAAGAAAAATTTTGCAAAAAGTGTTTTTTTTTATATTTTTAAACAACTTTACGGATAAATTTTAAAATTTAATCAGATCTTCTTAATAAACAACGTCCATCGTGATAAACTTTATCAAAATCGGTTGATTCATTCGAAATATGGTTCATGGAATATTTGAAAGAAAAAGGACTTTTATAAAAAATATCATGTGAAAGTCTTGATGGATTGCTGTTTAGTACACAGTCGTCCTTTTTCTCCTTAAAAAACTGTGTCAATTGCCAGATCAAAATCAAACAACGTGTTTCAAAGATATTGTAGTGAAAAATTTAAAAAGAAAACATCGATTTTCTTATACATGCAAATTTTTTATCTGTAAGAATTTAAATAATCTGTATGTATAACATTTATGTTAAGCTTTCCGAGTCTTTTGAATTCGGAGAGCTTGATAAAGCAATTAAATTGATATTTTGAGCATAATCAGCTCAATAATTTATTGTTCCTTTATTTTTAATTCTTTTAATTCGGTAGTAGTAAAAAGTTTCAGGGGTGGCCTGAAGGGTTCAACCATGTTATAAATATTTGAGCTCAAAAACTCATTGAAAATATTTGTAATTCAGTATTTCAAAAATACATCGAAAAATATCATAGCGTAAAGTTTTAGGGACGGTCTGTAGGTTCAACCTTTTTTCCATATATTTAATGCAATGTAAGTAATAATTAAAACTTACGAAAATTTAACATTGTACAGTATTTCTGAATTTTATTTTTAGGACTACTCTCCTAACACGTGTTATGGGTAAGTATTCACCAAAAAAAATTTCAATAAACCATAGAGTTCCAAGCTGAGAAATATTTACGGTGGGCGACGACAACATTTCGCGTAGTCTGTTATCCCGGTGTAAGGCGATAAATTGCATGTAATTTCGTAGCGGGTGATACTTGAGCCCTAAGAAAAAACACGGGACATAGACGTCTCGCGGCGTCGCAAATTACCGTCATCATCTCATCAACGGCGCGCGCCTTGATGTATGGGGCCGAGGGCGCTCGCCGCGGCCGCGCCACACCTGCGCAACCCATCGCTTTCGCGTAATTTGCCGTAAGATCGATAGAAATTTTAACCTTTTGAATTCATAATATGACAGATATCTTAAAATTTTTTCTGCGAAATATGGCAAGATCGAGATCGGACGAACCTTCAAATACCATGACGGTTTTAAGTTTGACAATTAGAACGCTACTTGAATATTAGATTGTAACAAAACAAAGAAAAAGACTTCCACCCGGTCTCCATCCGGCCGCTTCCGCGCCGAGTAGGTAAAATGGACCCGACCCGTGTTGGTATCCAGTGGCTCCTATGCCGAGGCAATCCCTTAAGGAATCGCCCATAGGGCATGTCATGCGCCGTCGACACCTCCGCATGTCGTCCGGCCGCGTTCGGTGAAGCTATTATAGAAGTCCAGCTATATAGCATTGCCGACTAAATTATTCTAACAAGTTTTTAGTGAGTTTCAAGCTCACACTACACGCATGCAGGGGCGCGCGGGGGTGCGTTATGTATTTTTTACCTTTTCCTCGCAGCAAGAGGGGAAAAAAAGAAAAACGTATAAAAATATGCCTTTTAAAACGAATAATATGTAACTGGTTTTAAAGTATTATAATACCTCAAGATATTAATGACGACTAGTCAGTCTTCTTTCTATAATTTAAACGATTGCATAACAAGTAAGTACATAGGTACGAGATCGAGAAAACAAAACCATTAAGAGCTATTGGTTTCTATTATTTAATTAAGAACAAAATATTCAAAAAAACTTTTAAATAGAACAGGAATATATACTCTTGAATAGAGTTAGTTAAAGTAGTTGATTTTTTAATGATAATATGATTTGGAATTCATAATCTTATTGAATACTTCAGTCACAAACCACGTTTTCGAAGATGTACAAGTAATTTGAATCAGTTATTGGCGGTTATACATGCCAATAGACTTAACAAAAACAAGACACAGAAGTAGTGTTCACTGACGCAGTAGTAGTTAATCACGCAGTATTTGTCTCATACTTATGCGTTATCAATACTGACATTTCAATAACGGTTACACTAAATTCCCAGCTCCCTTCTTATGCGGCTTAACCAAGGAGGGGGCCGTCATGAACGTTGACTAGAGATAGCGTAAAGACTAGTTCGAGCGGGATACAAATTTAACTCTTACGCACACAAACGCAAAAACGCAGCAATAGATCGTGAAGTGTAGCCGTTGCATTTTGCTTCTCCGGTATTTTCTTATGAAAATGGTTAATCGTGTCGTCAAATTGTGTATACACTACATCAAAAAGAACTTCTAGTAGTAGTAACATCTTTTTGATGTTAGTTTGCCAAAATAACATTACATTTGATTTTACAAAATAAAATTTTAAAATAATTTATCAGCTTCTCTTGATGAATTTTAGATGTTTCCAATATTAGTTATGTGTCATAAAAGGTCGATAATTATATAACTTATTAATATTAAATTTTTCATGCTGATCTACGTGATTTCAATATTATTTAAATTGTTGATGCTATCCTATTTCTTTCGATTTTATTATACCTCGTACAGACAGTAAGTTAACCCTTGATTATAAACTTTAACTCATTTAATATTTTATCTTTTTTTATTTTCCCAAAAGATCGAGAAATTGGATCTTGGATCCCGACTAAGTACAGTCGTGTTTGTTCCGTACACTTTAAATAATATAAAAACAACTTCTATAGTGACAAAATGTCAGAATAAAGATATCGATCGTAATGTATTTCTACGAGATATATTTACAATGAGATAAAAATACAAAGACTAATTATATTGCACGCCTCATAAGCGGAGCGTTGAGGTAGTGCTTTATTCTCACCTTACAAAAATCAAGTGATTTTTTGAACTAAAAGTCTCTATTTATTTTTTATCGCACTTATATAATAATATTTACACATGAATATCAAGGAAAAACGCTAGTTTCAACACTTATGACATTTTTAAAAGATATTTGCTTTTTAAATTAATGAAAAAAGATGTTTAACAAAATTATTCCGTGGACGTCCGTGTGTCTGTATGTATCCGTACTCGTGTGGTCACGATAACTCCCGAAAAACTTAACTAATCTAGTTAATTTTTTTTACAAACGCTTTAGTATTACTATATACTAAGTCCTTTTGAAGATAACGGTCTAATTAGCTTGCGTGGTATTTTTGCATGCCTCATAAATGGAGCACTGAGGTAGTGCTCTACTCTCGCCTTATAAAAATCGAGCTATTTTTTGAACTTAAAATGTTTTCATGTTACTCATAATGTACTCCTAGACTTATATAAATGCACAAATGACAAGAAAAAACATTCATACAAATATAAATATTAGTATATATATATACTAGCAAACCCGGCGAACTTCGTTTCGCCACCAGATGGCTTCGTTTTATGTAACAGTTTGTTTGGTGATTAAAAGATGAAGAAAAATTTTTTTCATTTCATTTCACAACAGTAATGAATTCATTTCGATTACAAAAATGAAGTGTTATTTAGTTGAACTTCTCTAAGTAAATGAAAGTGAATCCAAAGTAAATATTGAATCGAAGCGTTATACGTGTCCGCAAATTATCTGTTTCATTGAAGTGCTCTTTGGTAAACCACATTTTTTGTTTTTTGGGCTGACGTTAACACAAACAAAGCGGATGGTTTCCCAACTCGTTAACACGCAACGTATAACTGCCCATGTGAAAAACAATGATTTTCTAAATTTATCCCGCAAACACTAAGCGATTGGCCTTGCGACTTGTTAATTGTCATTGCGAACGCAAGGCGAACTGGAAATTGCAATCTTTTGAAGTCAAACGGAAGATCCGTCGGAATCATTGGTATTCGAGGAATACATACATTTTCAACTGCGTACTTTCCGTTAATAATGGTTGCCTCAATCAAATTCGGCATAAGTCTTTTACTGAAAGTCGAGTACCGTTGCAAAGTCGCGGTGGATTCAAATTACGCAGTATCATAATAACTGTACCAACTTTGAGTTGCAAGTTATGTGGTGGAAATCCTGGTATCTCCAGAGTTCAAAACTCCGTTGGATAATTTACTACATCATCGGGATTTGTTATTGAATCAACGGATTTGTATGTCACCAAATCGCCAGCAATTTTGATTGAATGGTGAAATTCAGTGCGTGGACATCATTATTCTTTGCGGCAAGAATTGCTCGTTGACTTAACCAAGCATAATTCTTATAATTCTCACTAATGTTTGGGAAAACATTTTCAATAAGAACTAATTGAGTGTCTACAAATCGGCAAAAGTCGTTGGTAAGAGTAATTAATCCAGATGTCGCATCAACTGGGACTTTTCCATTTCCAACATCTAATAATTGTTTGGAAAATTGTGCAGCACTTTGATCATTTTGAAGTTGAACTCTCATATTAGTGGTTAGCGATAATTTTTTTACGTTATTCCATAAAGGTGATGCCTTCAGGCAAGCATTCAATTCATCTGCAGGCGTTCCACGGGGAACTACTGGCAACGTCTGCCTGAAATCGCCTGCCAACAATATCATCAAGCCGCCAAAGATGTTGTTATTTCGCCGAAGATCCTTCAGTGTGAAGTTAAGTGCTTCAAGTGATTTCTTATGTGCCATTGTGCACTCATCCCAAACAATGAGCTTGCATTGCATCAACAATTTTCCCATTGCACTGGATCGGGAAATATTGCATGTTGGAGTATCAATTGTGTTTAAATTGAGTGGCAACTTAAGCGCAGAATGTGCAGTACGACCGCCATCTAGAAGAGTCGCCGCAATTCCAGATGATGCTAACGCCAAAGCTATGTCACATCTTGATCGAATAGTGGCCAAAATCAATGAAATGACAAATGTTTTCCCTGTTCCTCCAGGTGCATCCAGGAAGAATAGACCACCAGTATTATTGTCCACCGCTTGCATTAATGTTTCGTATACTTGTTTTGCTGTTCATTCAGCAACGGAACATTATTTCTAACGAATTCCTGCAATGTATCAACATTGTATTGCAGCTCTCGATTTAATTCTTGGTTGAATGAATCGTGCATCGATCGATTTGGCGCAATCATTCCTACTTCAATCAGTAGCTTGTTTGCAATAGTCAAGCATTGATCCTCAATCAGAATCAATCCTTCATTGTAGATTTCATCGGTTATTTGGATGTCAGGATTATTCGTTTGAATGCGCAAGCGATGCAAGATATCTTCACATATGGCGTCTTTGTATTTGTTCCATAACTGAATTGGTTGTGAAGGAAAACATGTGGTGATGATAATTGCGAACAGCGTTCGTATTTGGTACGCATTTGATGAAACAACTGAATCTGCAAGTGTTAAATCCCAATGAGAATCGTTCTCCAGCAAACCCAATAGTTGACATGCTTCTCGATATGTTTGGCATTGGTGGCCATTCACAGTTTTCAAATGCGCAAATGATTTTGGTCCACGTACATTTACTAACAGCAGTCGCAAATAAAACATTCATCGTTTCTAGGATGAACAGTGTACATACGACCTAGTGCATCAGTTGAAAACACCTGTGGCCAGTCTGGAACTGGGGTTCCTTGTTTGCGACGTTGGAATTTCTTTGTTGATTGATTCCAAGTGTAATACTTGGGCATTTCAACGTACATCAGCGTCGCTGTGAATGTATCTGCTTCACACATTGCAAAGAAGCTAGTCAATGTGGTCGATGGTGGTCTCTCAGCTCGTTGTGCCGCATTAGCCTCAGTGAAGTAAACTCTTTGGCCATTTTCCAAATGCACTGCTAAATGCACAACTGTGGGATATTTTTCATGAATTTGAAAAAAACAATAATCGCCACAGTGCTTCATTAGTACTGACGTATCTGCCCATTTGGAAGTTGCTGATTTCGTCATTCGCATTTTCCGACGCAATACCAAACACAGCCATGTCGCTGCCTTTTGTGACGTACTTGCACAAATATTTGATTGATTTAGCCGAATGACAACTCTCAACGTTTGCATGTGTTTCGAAAATTCGTGGTAGCAGAAGGCAATATGGTACAATGAATTCATTTCCGATCTCAATCTCTTGATTTTGAACTTTAACTTTGATAGTTCGACCATTATCTTCTTTTGAACGCCGACGATAAACTGGATATCCATCGTTCCCTGTGACTGTTTCAGCAACTAACGGTCGCGGATATCGTTTTGTGCACTTTCCATCAGCCATGCAAGGCGATAATGGATTTAATGCACCGCACGGTCCATGCACCATCTGTGTCGTCACAATGTCGTGTAGACGGGGATCAGTGACTGGATCAGGAATTTCAGCTGATATGATGTCATCCACTTCATTTGAATGTAATTTGTTCAGCAACCAAATTAGGATATGAGCATGCGGTAGTCCACGCTTCTGCCATTCCACCGAGTACATATAACAACGTGTGTCACCAAAAACTCGATACTTAGTAAGCACATCCATCATAACCTTGAGTTTTTGCTGAAATACTCTGGCGATTATGTCATGGCGATCTTGCGGTTTTTTGACCCGGTTCCAACTCGCGTTCAATTTCCGTCCACTTTGGATTGCATGTGACCGTAATAAATAAATCCGGAGTTCCATAATTTCGCACGTACGTCATAGCGTCTTGAGCGTATTCGTGCATGTGGCGTGGGCTTCCGATATAAGTTGATGGGAGAATCGTCAGTCGTCCAATATTCTGAACATCACCATCTGAATGAATAGCATCACGCAAGTGTATATAGTCCTCAGATCGTAGCTTTGCCTGATTGAATCGGATGAACGCTAAACGTTCGGTCTCGACTTTGACATACATGTCGACAGCGAATTGCTGGAATAGCCGACGGCACTTCAGAATGACATTCTCCTCATGTGTACGAATCATCATACGATACGCATAGTAATTCATTGCGCTTAGATTTTTATTCGTTGATACTCCTGAAAATACAAAATTAAATGAATTGTTAATGGAAACCAATAATAGTAATAATTGAAATAATTAGTGTGTGAATATTGTACCTGTAATTGGATCGACCATCTTCAACGTGATGTCGTATCCGTCTTGCCCTTGCCAATAAATGATTGGATATTGTAACGCATCGTACAAACGATGTGTCTCTTTACGATGCATGATATTGCTTCTTCGCTGAACGACAATGTCTCGTGATTTAGTTGGATCGCCAACAATAATTGCAGCAACATCATTAACGGTGGGTGCATTGAATCTTCGCACATGTTCACCTGTTGGGGTACAATCCGCTCTTATGACAAATTTGTGCGTATCCGATGGCATTCGTTCCAATGCTGTTTTGAACATATTAACCACAGCATTATTAGCGTGAAAAATGCTTGCAACTGTTCAATAATTCGTCTCTTTAACTGTTGTGTTCCCTGTATATTGCACCGCACATTCAGCTGATCCACCATCGACGAAATGAAATATATTTGCAGAAATTGATGCGGTTCTTCTGGTGTTGGCACCATTGAACCATGCAAATGATATATTTGTCCTTGTATCTGTAATTGCAAACAATCATTTGTTGAAGAATACGGTGTAACTTCTGATCGTGTGATGGTGTAGTGTGTGGTGTATATGTAGTTGTTATGTGTTGCAATTCATTGTGTTGGTGTGAGTGATTAGTTATGTGTGTTGTATCTTTTACCTTGCAAGTCGGCATGAAGCCGCCTTCTCGAATGATATTAGCTCCAAAAGAAGTCATGCGAAAGCAGTTATTGTATTCAAGGATGTGTTGAAGAAAATGGCTGGAATCGGGATCATTTCCATCGAAAAATGGTTTCAGTGGCTATGGTGGTGTAAGTAATGGATCCAGTTTGACTTTTCCACTTGCGCAACACAATCCTGCCGTTTCTCTTTTGAACTTTAACACATTGCAATATCGGCATATAGTCGTCATTGGTCCAATATCTAAATTTTCATCATCAGTGTAGTTCGCAGTGGGATCATATTGGAATGCCATGCGATTGTATGATGCCAATGATCTTCGTGTGCTCACGCGTTGTCTCAATCGGGCATTTTCTCTTATTATATTTAGTCTTTCTTCGCTTAAGTTCTGTGAATACACTTGTTGCTGGCTTGCATGTCTTGTGCGGCGGCCGATGTTCGCACGTCGTCCTCTAGGCATTTTGGACTATGGACAGAGTGGTGAATTTAACCTCAAATGTACGATCCACATAATTTACACAGTTCAACTTACGACCTTAAAGACAAATGCCTGCTGTTGAAATTGAATAAAAATTTGCACAATACACGTGATTGATTTGATGGTTTCCAATTGAAATGTTAGGAAACGAATAACTTATTTTTTTTACTTTTTTTTCACAGTTTCACAGTGAACACAATACCGGTTTGTCACATTAAATTAACTGAGCAGAGAACAATGAGTAGCTGTCAAACAATGTATCACGCACCGGTGCCATCTACTTAAAATATGGGTTTGTAGTACATGCTATGTATCAGAGATGGCGCTGTATGTGAAAAATGATTTTCCCGCTTTTCTGTTGAAATTTTTCCTGAATTTTCTTTGCTATAAACCTCACGAAGCCCGAGACCTTTCCAACGAATGCAAAACCGTGGAAATTGGTTCGTGCGTTCTGGAGTTATAGCGTAAGGAAGGAAAACCCGACTTATTTTTATATAGTAGATATATATATATACTATAGACAGCCGCGCACTTAATGTTAAAAATATTGTTTTGCCTATTAGGTTAAGGATTATTTGTAATTTACTATACATGTCACATGTATTTGTTAAAGGATTTCGTTTGCTTGTTTTATTACCCGGGTAGGAATTAGTTACAAGAAATTATATTTTGTCTATTTTTGTGTATTTACTTTTTTATATCAGAATATGTTAAAATTCGATTGAAGTGTAATGCGTGTAAGTGTTGCATACGGAATTGTGCTTTGGTAGGGAAGACCAATAGTAGGCCTAGAGCCGCGGCGGTTGTTACAGCACGGCCGCAAATCAGTGTTTCTGGCGCTAGTGGCGCCAACGCATCATTCAGTCGCAGGACATCCAGTCGTAAGACATCCAATCGCAGTACGTCCAATCGCAGGACGTCCAGTCGCAGGACGTCCAGTCGCAGGACGTCCAGTCGCAGGACATACATATTGTCCTCCTGGGCGAGACAAAACTCCGGCCCAGACAAGAACTCCGGCTGCCCAACTTCTTTGTCTACCGCCGTGACGAGGTATCGCTCCGTGAGATCGCTTTACGGGGTACGGCGGCGCTGGTACGGAGAGAAATCATCCACGGGGGTTGGAGCAGCCGGACTTCACCGCTACCAGGTCCATAGAAATAAGGGTGGGCGTGGCCAGAGTGGAATTACGTCTGTTTGCGGCCTATCGCCCCCCTCGGCTCTCACTTCTGTTCCTCCGACATCCACACGATATTCGATGACAGCATCCAGACTATCCTGGCGGGTGACCTCAACGCCAAGCATACCACCTGGGGTTCGAGAGTCATTTCGCCGGCTGGCCGACAACTGTTGCAGGACTCCGAACAGCACGGGTACGAGGTCATCGGACCAGATACGCCATCGCATATCCTGACTGACCCCCGATTCAGAGCCGACGTGTTGGATGTCGTGCTCTGCCATCAGTTGCCATACTCGATCCACGTGAATGTGCTGTATGATATGGACACGCAACACCTCCCATTACTGATCATGCTTGGTACCACAGTGCACATGACTCCCGCTCGCCCACCAACTCATCGCCCCGACTGGAGCGCGTTTAAGAGCGCACTAGAGGAGCTTCAAATCGGCAAATCTTTCTCCTGCCCAGAAGAAGTCGACATGTCCACTCATATTCTCACTGAAAAAGTACAAGCCGCATACAGTGCGGAAACCACACGCCTTCCGGCAAAGACAAGTTGCCGGTGGGACCTCCCGCCGCACCTAACTCGCACTCCAAAAAAACGCAACAAAAAACGCGAGAACGCACTGCCCACGTATCAAGCGTAAACTAAATCACATTGTCCAAGAACTGCGGCAAGCGGTATGGACGTACAGAGGCGCCGCCGAGGAAGAAACAATAAAACAGGCTGGCGACGACTGGAAGTCGCTCCATCTACTATGCCGCCGCCTGACAAGATCAGAAAGCCCCGGTGTGCCCTTTGTTCGACAGGACTAGGACGCATCGCTATGCCGCAAAGGATTTAGCGGAGATTCTGGTGGAGCACTTGGAGGAACAATTCACGCCACACCCACCATCGTGTACACCAGAGACAGCATCACACCATGCGCAGGTAAAACGCCAGGTGCAAGAGTTCCTGACGGCCCCGGTGCCCCCGTTACCAGGGAACTATTTTGTGTCCCCGGCGGAGTGGCAAAAGTGATCGTCTGATTAACAAAACGAAAGGCCCTGGTATCCGATGGAATCCCGACCGTTGCCATAAGACAGCTATATAGAAGGGCCATTGTGGCGATGACCAGGCTGTTCAACGTCATACTCCGAATCGGACACTTTCCGAGAAGCTGGAAGATGGGCCGTGTCAATGCCATTCCGAAGGTAGGCAAGGACCCCCAACTCGCGACGAGCCAACGGCCGATCACGCTGCTGTACCACATTGCCAAGATGTTCGAGCTTATCGCGCTGCGACGACTGCACCGCCACCTAACTCCTAGACGGGAGCAGTTTGGATTTCGCAGCGGACACTCAACTACGCTTCACCTGGCAAGAGTCCTACACAATCGGGGTCGTCGCACCGTTGGAGTCTTCCTTGACATCGAGAAGGTGTTCGACTGAGTGTGGCACCCCGGGCTACTGTACAAACTGCTAAAGAATACGCAAATCCCGCCTGCGCTCGTGCGGACAGTAGCGTCGTTCCTAGAAGGTCACAGCTTCTTCGTTGCGGTAGAGGACGCGACCTAGGATTCACGACCCATCCATGTCGGAGTACCACAGGGCAGCTGTCTGTCTCCATGCTTATATGGAGTATACACCGATGACATCCCCACTCTCACAGACCAACTACAGGATTGGGAAGAGGACGTCGTGCTCGCGCTATACGCAGATGACAGTGCATACCTCGCATCATCCCGTCGTGCTGACCTGGCTATGGCCAAGCTCCAGAGGGTCCTCGACCTATTGCCAGACTGACTGGATAAATGGCGTGTCGCCGTAAAAGTTAGGAAGACGGTCGCCACACTGACCATCCAACAGCGTACCATGCCACCGAAACTGAGATTCCGGGGACAGGACGTGGAATGGCAAACCAAGGTTCGATACCTGGGCGTACAGAAAGACCGCTCCATGCGCATGGCCGTTTAACTGGAACATGTTATCCACCAGAGCAGAGCCGCGCGGAGCATGCTGCGGCCAGTTCTCCGATCGCACCTACCGCTCCGAGCCAAAGTCGCCTTATATAAGAGCTACATTCGTTCCCGGCTCACGTACGGACGGAGCGGCGACCCACCACTTCACCACCACTCCCAGAGACGGCCGTGACGGTCAAAGATGATGTCGGTGTACCCACTGACAACTCCTCTTGATATCCGACTGGCTCGGAAATTCTACAAGTTTGGACCACCGAAATGGGGCCATCACCACTAGACCGCCGGGGTCGTATCCCCGACGAGAAGACGCCCGGGCATGAGGCAACATAGTCCTGCGTCTCGCAACTGCACCCGCAAAAAAAGGGGTGTGGAAGATCCGCGAACGAACGCCAACGCATACGAAATGCAAAAGTGCATGGCCACGCCTCCCTAATTAAAAAGTTTGCAACTTACATGTGCAACTGATGCACCATCTATAAAATGCAGCTAGAGTGGTGCATCCGACACAGTTGTACTCTAACCGTCACCTATGAAGCCTGGCTGAAATAAAGAAGTTGTTGTTACGCCTGAGAAAAACGCTGTCCGTCATTTGCCCACCACATCGCAAGAAATCCGTTTTCCAAAGCTCGTGAAGAAAAACAATCCGAATTGCGGGCTTACGCGGCGATAACATAAATCGCCGTTATAATATATTTGTAAAAAATTTAACGATCGCTATGAGGCGTGCACTTTTGTATTTTCCAAAATTTTTTTCTAAACTTCATTTTCCCATAATAGACAATTTATTGAATGATATTGTTAATTTGATAATGCAAACATTTATATTAAGTCTTGCTTAGTAGTAAAAAAGTAGTACTTATTTTAAGTCTTAAGTTTATTATTTTAATAGATACAAATAAACTAAGTATATTTATTTAGAGAAATAAAGAAATAATTCTTAATATCCAATTCTACTCGATATCGATAATATTTACAAAAAAAAAATAATCATTATCGAGTTAAACAAATACGTCTATTGCTCATAAAGTATTGTACTTTTTATAGAACGTATTTCGTACTCAATACTTTTTAGGTCAACTGTCTCTTCTTTGCTCGTCCAAGGTAACCAGCGGCATGTTTGATAAAAAAAAATAGAAGTGGGTGTAACTTTTATGCGTGATTGATGTAATACTTTTGTGTTTGGTTTTGTGGCAAATATCCTAATTAAACAAAAAATAAGTCATTTTAGGTTTCATTAGAATAGACCGAGTTCGGAACCTTCATTGAAAGAGAGATTGCATGATATAAAAAATGTGAGAATTCAGTTTGTATCTATCCGGCCGAAACCGAGGGTTTAGCCAGTTTTAATTGATAACATAATGATAATGAATATATTTTTGCTTTCGATTGAAAGTGGAATGTTGGCCATTTTCAATATCAATATTCGCCGATTTCGAAATTCAGTTTATAAATGCGAAATATACGTAAAAGGAATGCGAGTTTTATTAAACGCATTGAATGGCTTGGCGCCAAATTTGGGTTTTAAATTATAAGAACGAAATCAGCTATCGTCCAAAAACGGAAACTGAGTAAGAATTAACGTCACTTTCTTCCGAAAAAGAATGTAACTTCCATCTGAAAAAAGTTTTCAGTTATTCTCAAATCACCTCAAAAGAAGTAAAACTTCAAAAGTGTGCTTCCCCTCTTTTGTTCATACTTCACACCCCCAAAAATTGGCCGTTATTTTTTTTTATTTTTCTATGCTACCTCCAGTTAAGGAACGAGGCATTGTTTTATAACTCTATGGCTGTTGCGAAACTTTGCTGTTGCGAAGTTAGCCACGAAAACGTCGCAACGACGTAAAATAGGCACACGGGGCAGAAGAAGGAAAGATCGGGGAGCGTAAAACCTGCGCATTATTTCATTCACAATTAATTCGGAGCGGCAGAATTTCGTGTGTTGTACTGTATCTACTTCTTAAGTACTGATTAGATAATTTCAAGATAGTTATTTTAAGGTCTACAATGGTTGTGGTTTGTCATCGTGAAAGACAATATTTTTTTTATTGATCACTTGATTTTCAAAAACTGCTGTAGGTGTAGGTCACATCGATCGGTGCAATACCACATTCTCACAAAATATGTACAGGCGTGAAGTAACAGTTTCCATTGTTGCTATTCGTTCAGTGAGTGAGAGTTCTACTGACCTTAACAGGATCTTTCCTCCCTTACACCACAACCTCCCTCTTGAGTGGGGCAAGGGAGGTTGTAGGTTGATACCCTCTTCTTTCTCCGTCAGATATTTTATTTCTACCCAAAAGACCGGAAACACATTGATGACTCCTTCAGAGTTGCAAATGTCCATGGGTGGTGGAGACCAACTTGGTAACTCACACGCTCATTTGTCCCTAAATAATGCTGTAAGAAAAACGGAAAATAGATTATCTCTTAGCACTGATAGAATTTTATTGTTAATTCACGTTTGTTACTAAAGTGTATTCGTGAGAGTTAATTTCCGAGTGCCGAGCCTTTACCTATATACGAGCAGATATTTCATGAATATTATTTTCTATGATAGCGTCTTTCTCACTACAATTTTTGATTTCCTTTTTGTTTGCTATTTGATCCTTTATCACGCAGCTCTTGTTTTATACAATTTTTATTACTGTGGAATTTGTCACCTGGCAAGTTAAAATGATATATCACAATGGTTCGATCTTGGCATGTGTCATGAGAAGAGTAGTGCTAAAGTTGCTGCAGAGATATTGTTGCCTAATTTTACACATTTCCGCTTTTGTAGTAGTTCTACAATGTAATATTTAGCAATCCCATGTTGCAGAGTTAATCACGTCTGTTTACGTAATATCTATACACGTTAATTTACACATATAAATTTGTACCCTATACAACGTTTAGAGTAGTTCAATGAAAATTATAATACAACTTTCTCACAAAAGATATTGCTAATCAGTTAATTCATAAATAGCGATTTCTGTACCAAGATGTTAATGAATAATAGGTATGGTGAACTAACTAATATAACAATAAAATAAGTCGCCGAGGGGACTAGAGTCTTTATAGTAATTACTAAGCTAACATTAGCTTAACTCTGCCACCACATACGTAATCCCACTCACTGAAATCACAAACTTCTGGTAATTCTCTACCCATAAAAAATTAATTCCTTACCATGTTTATTGAATTATTTGTACAATTATTTGAACAATTAATACCACTTTATTGAATTATTTGAAAAAGAACAGGACTTAGTTTCGAAAAGTGAGCAATGATGATCTCCCCCCACTCCTAATTCCACACAGTTCCCTGTAGATATATGGAGTTACATAGTTACAGTTGCAAAATATTTTCTATCACTATTAATTCGAATGTATATATTCAAGTGATCGAAACAGCAAAAATATCAAAATTCGAATATTTTTTTTTTTCAATTTTTATTGGTAAGTCATTGAAAAAAGAGTACAACACACCGATGACTACACATCTAAAAGCCACTCTCGTCATAAAATAATAAATTAACCGATATATGCGTGGGTAACGCGCGCTGAAAGAAAAATAGATTGTACAAACTAAAAATGAAGGATATTTATTTCTTCGACCACATCTTGTTTTCTTTTTTATAGTTTTCGCAGTACAAATGGATAACGGGGCCACAAATCATCTATTAACATTCTGTCTCTTTCAGACACGTGTATACATGTTTATGGAGCAAACATCGAGTTATAGCGCAGAGAATTTAGAAGTTTGTGACAATAAATAAGTATGTAGGTAGTTTTACTGTTATTTTATTAAAGAGGAAAATACTAAAACAGTATATTAATTTAAATCCTAGTTGTAATTGTTTTTTATATTATTTGTACAAAGACTAACAGTTTTGTAGTCGATGAAAAATATCCTTATATTTTGCGGGGGACTTTATTCAATTCACTAAGGAATTGGCAATAATATTTGAAACTCTTTGATGACATTGTGAAACAGTTCCACTAACAAACTTTTTTATATTAATGTCACAATAATTTTTCATTAATATAAACGAAAATGTAATATCACAGAAGAAATTATGCAAAATACGAATGAGGAACGCGTTTCGAAATCTACCCTCAAATTAATTGACTTGACATTAAAATAAAGTGACAAAACCAGCTCACTGGTATATCTAGCTTCATATCGTTGGGACGTCATTTCATTTCTTATGTGTTTATTCGAGATAATATCAGATGTAATTTATACGATATCATATCAAAATAATTATCATCATTTTCATTAAGGAATATCAACAATACATTTATAAATACTAATAGGTTACTCAAAATAACAACCTCTGTAACTGAAGATATTTTGCTATTATAATAGTTTTATTTTTTGACAAAAAATACACATCTAAATTTACAGTAGGATTTTCGGCGTCCTCATTGGAACTTTAATCACTATTTAATTTTGTAATAAATTATTGTACTGACTTTCATTTGTAAAATTGGCTGATTTTCCGAAAGTAATAAATATTATATTAGAGGCGAATAAATTTAGATTTTGTGGAAACATTGTATTAGGTGAAAGTTTGCAAAGATTAGTAAATATCGCCTTTAGTTGGGTATTTTGTGACGATTTACTCAAAAATTGTTTAATTCAAAAGCATACGTCTAATTATAACATGAGTGATATATTTTGAACTAATGTTGGTGTTCAGGCTAAGAAAATACTTTTTGAAAACGAGATATGTTAATCACTTTTTAATGACTCCATTTTGAGAGGCGAGTCTGGCCGATATGCAGTTGACCTATCGGCTAAATCTGACGTTCTGGTTAAATTAGGTGACTTATTGAATTTAACCTTTTGATCCCTTTTGAGGCTTCAGAAAAGGTTCGAAAATAATTTACAATTTTATGAAAATTGTTCTAGTTTCGTTAATAAATGTTTTGAATTGAAACATTGGGTTACAGATATTCCTCATGATTTTTCTATTAACTTAGGTATGGGTTGTTATGATGTGATGAAAGAACAGTCGTCCACCACGAAGATGAGATTAATATTTAATGCCTCAGTTCTATTAGAATTAGCCTGAATCATGTTCTTAATGTTTGTTCTTTGAGATAACTGGATCTTATTACTGTCTTGTTAAGGTTTCGTGCATATAAATATGTTTTTATCTCTCATATTAGTAAAATTTACACGCATATTGCTATAAAATCAGAATACTACATCGTATGTAGAAATAATTTTTCAAAAGGGTTGCAATCGATTAAATAATGTGATGGCTCCAGTAAGTATTTTATATATATTTATGTTCATATAGTTACTAAACAATGAAGGTCATGATTACTTATTGGTTTCTCTAATACTAGGTGAAGGTATTTATGTGGATGATTATTTAGCTGTGTAAATAACATAAACAATAATAAAAAATTTAGATTTTTTCCTAAATTTAAGTAAATTTGAATTATGTAAATGGTATCAAACAATGTCTAACTTTTAGAATACATTCTAGGATATAAGCAAAAAAAAAACATTTTTGAGTTTCAAAATAATTCTGCCCTGAAAACATTAGGAATAATATGGAATCCCTTTCGTGGCTTATATCAGGTTGTAGTTCCATAAGATCTTGGCAATGGTGTCACAAGTAAATAAAACAAATGTGATTTACTTGCAGACATTGCTAATTTTTTAATACTTTAGGTTTCATAGCACAATAACAACTTACGCTAAAATTGTTATATTTTCCAAATCATATTTTAGACTTACGGAGATCATTTAGTAAAAACTCAAAGTCATTATAAAGTATTTTAGCGTTGCGATTCCTGTCTTTGTCGGAAGAACTAAGGATTGAAGTCTATGGTTTCGCTGATAGCTCTATAAAGTCGTTAGGCTGTGTTGCTTATGTTCTTTCGGTCGTGCTAAAAAACATCAAACAACTCAGCTACACGGTGTGAAAATCTAGTAGTTCGCTTAAAATACATCACTTTACCGAAACTCAAGTTCTGCATTACTTCTCTTCTCGCTCGTCTCATGAAAGAGGTTAGAGGACAATTCAGTTGTTTCAAGAACAATTGTCTGTAGATGGTTAAAATGCCTATACGGTTTTGTCTGAGGAACTGGCAAACGATATTTATATTTAATTCTCCAAGTATAATAAGTTGGTTAGCCTTTGCCATTCTTTTTCGTTTATTTAATTGTAATTGTAAAAAAATATCATACAAAAAATACGGGTGCGTTTTCTTTGAGTGATTAACTCCAAAGGGCTTGAACGGCTATAGCTTTATCAATTCAGCATTTTTTTTATATACATTTTAAATTTTTAATTATATGAAATATTTAAATGTTATCATAAATGAATAATGATGGTTTTCTTCAGTATTCAAATTTACCCACTAAACACGAACTTTTGCTGTTACTATCAATGATTGCTGCATGCTGATATAGAATCCCCATTATCAAGGAGGACTTACTAGTGCATAAATGATATGTTCATATGTTTATCAAATATCCTTTTTTAATTTTTAAATTTCGTCAAAGCATCCACCACTGAAGAAAACAATGAATTTCAATCCTTAAACACATATAAATGTAACATTAAAGAGTACTTATCAAATAAGTAAGTATGTTTTATGGCATTTTATTTATAGATGTCTAATATGTCAACATTAAATCTCATAAATGTTTCATAATGTTACATAATTGTAATATTTTGTACATTTATGCAAAATGTATTTCAAACCTCTATCTCATACATTTCGTTGAATATGTGACCAGAAGCAGGTATATCTAAACCTATTACTAGCGGTTCGTCTTGTAACTAAATTAGTATCTAAACTTGCAATGCTCTTTTGTAAGCTAATAAACTATGAATCGTTATACCGCATTGTTTCTAAATAATTTTTTTTTTCACCCACTTTTTTTAATGCAGTGAATAATTATCTTTTTAACTTCCGATGGAAACAGAGGAGTGTTATAAATTTGACGTGTAATCTATATGTACATGTGTCTGTTTGTGGCATCGTAGCTCTCAAATAGCTAAACCGATTTTTATTTAGTATTTTTTGTTTGCAACATGATTTGATCAAGAGTATAGCTATTATACTAGAATATATGTTCAACTATTAAAAGGTTATCAACCCTTTTCTAGTTAAAAGGATGTGAGCATCATCCACAAATCCGAGCGAAATTCGATATTATGTTTCTTCAATAACATCAGAACATAGTAACTTTGAACTATTGCTGCAGCATCACAGGAATTTGCAAGATAGCAGAAGTATTGTGAGCTTAATGAAGTGGTAAACATTAGATATAGACAGACCTGCGTCCGCCCTGGGCTCCGCCCGTGGATAGAGGACGAATCCCATCATCCTGTGTCTTGGCCGGTCACGCCCTCAATCATGGTCTCGACTGCTGTTCCGTGCTCGATTCTGTTGTCGATGGCAGTTTGCATCACTCTCGATTTCTACCGCGATCCCGCTTTTCATTCCGAACCCAGACTTGATCTGATGCAGATTCCGATTCTGGTCCCTCAATGTCCCGACGTTGAATATAATAAGGCGGGGTGGTATATGGCGTTAAGGATGGACTACGAACTTGGAAGGTGGTATAAAGAAATCTAGTAAATGAATGATTGCTATTTGCTAAGACAGAATAGGGCAATGAATATAGTATGACGTATATGGTAGGTATAGTACGCTACAGCCTACAAAAACAGAACAATAGTGAAATACGATGATGTTTTTAATGCATTTTTAATTCATTTATGTGATAGTAGCTTCAAGTTTGATATACGAAGCTTTTTAAGACCTAAAATATTTTTAAATAATAAATAACAACGTTTAATAAAAACTTACTATACTACCGAATTTTTGCTTCTCAGTCTTGCCGTTATGCTTATGTTGATCTGTCACGAGGACAGTGTAACAGTTAAACAGCTTTCTTTGGTTGAGTTCATAAATAGTAAGATTCTGTAAGCTTTTTACACGATTAAAGACCACGTAAGCTTTTCCTTATTTTTTTAAGGAAATCCCTAATTTCCTTTTATACTATGTTCCCCTTGCATCTTATAGACAGTTGTTGATCATAGCATCTACTAGGAATGTATAAATTTTCAGAGCAGGAAATAAAGTTGAATTAAAAATTTTAAAAAGCGTGGATGCAAACAATACATCTAAAGAGAAAAATAATACTATGCAATGACTTTTGATGCAGTATAAGTAGTAGGTGAAATTTGATCCAAGATTTATCCTGTCGGGGGACGGCTTAGTTAATAAATAAAATAACAAAATACAAATAAGAGAATAAAGTGTGCATTTTAAATGCAAGTAAGTTGCATAAGTGTCGCAAATTAATATCAAAACATTGTTCGATTGTTGAGTCTAAGACTTAGCGGTCTTCCGAACTGATAATGCTTTGTTAAAAATATTATATAATATTTTTGTTAAAATTAAAGATGTCATTACGTGTTATTTTTCTTTTTAATGGTATTGCTTGTGCAAGGGTTTTTTTTAATTTTTCAAATTAATTTTATTCCGAGTTAATTTACTTTTAGCCTATTACTTTACTTTCTAAGGTATAGTAATTATTTTTTAGACTATGTATTTAAAAAAAAAGAAGATATTTTTACTTATATTATTCGGTTTTCATATTAATTTGGTACTGCCATTCGACAAACATATCTGAGAATTTGAACTCGTCTCTATGCCTGACTCAACATCCATTTGATTTCCTTTCACAAAGTTTAATCTTACTTTCTAATATGAAAAAAAGCGGAAATTACATTACTGGATTAACCTAAATTTTTTTAACTGGTTAGCTCATTACGAAAGCTAAAGTTATGCACTATTTAGAAAGCGAGCGATGGAATCAGAAACGGGTGACGAAAACAAATTACGTAGCATGCGTATCCAATCGGGGAATGACTTGGGTGAAACAATTCCCCGGCCGTTTCGAAATGGTAGTCGCTAGGTGGCGCACGATTTGAATATACAATTTAGGGCGGCGCGGGAGGGGGCAGTATGCCATTACACTGATCGTAACTACCTCTTACTTTCGACTCGTATGTTTTTGTATTTTTATTGGGTAACTATTCCCAAGGACTTCGGTCGTGATTCATGTTGGTTACTGAATTCCATAGTAATAAATATATTTTCACGATAATATAGTATATATGATAGTAGTAGTCTGATAATAGTAGCAAAACTAGTTTAATTTGACTAACGTTTCAAATACATTTTATATAGTCCCTAATTTGTAATGAAATATTTACAAGTTTTAATGTAAATTTTAATTTCATTGTCAATTTGACAAGTGGCCTGACTGGGTTTTTTTTTATATTTTCTCTGTAAACTGATAAAGATTTATCCAAAGAACAAAAAAAAATACATTCGATAGGTTATTAAAAGCAACTTCGGTGTTATTCCGGCAAAATATGTATTCTATTGCCTCTCGTTTGTGTATTAAATATATTACTTACTACATACACATTATAAAGGAGCGAACCTTTCATAAAAATTACCGAAACTGATTGCCGGTAAAAAAGTGGGCCGAGCCGGCAGATCATTAGCGTGGACCAATGGTCGTTACCTAAAAGTCATTAGTGCCGACTTTTACCGTAATTCGTGGTAGCCGACACGACGCCTCCGCACCGACGGCGCCCGTATGGGTGAACTTTTTTCGTTCCCTTAATTTATGTAGAGGAGGCGATTCTGTGTTATTACCGACTGCGATGATGAGGCATCTCGTGATTGCAAAATTAAACTGGCTAAGCATTTTACGTTAGCAAAAAAAAAAAAAATGCGGGAGTCGGACCACCGCATTGAGAGTCCCGTATCCACAACCGAAGACAAAATAAATTTACAATTGCATTAAGTGTAAATCTGACGGGTATCACGGAACTGTATTATTTATTATTCAGAAAATTTAATGTGACATAATATAGGCAAAAATATAACTTTGAATATATTCCGATTGTAGGTATTATAATTCAGATGAATGGGGAACGGTTATTAAATTTTACTATAGAAATTGAAGATTGTGGATATCAAAAAACTAAGGTACGTTCTTTGTTCTAAATAATTTTCATTTAGTTTGTGTCTAAAACTCCATTAATATCCATTAATGTATTTTATCCGACTTTTGATATGCAAAACTTAAAGAATAATTAACGATTTTAGAAGGAATCTGTATCTCAATAAACAATAGCTATACTACTATAAATTAGCCTTTTCGTAACAGCCTGGCTAAATATAGATGATAACACATCTGTTGATGCCGAAAACATAAAGTACGTCGTCTAAGGTGCATATTCACTAAATGTGAATATAAACAAATTTGTTTATAATTAATTTAATTAAATTAATTTATTCACATTGTATTATATTCATATTGACACAGGTGTCCACGGCATTTACGTATTACGATTAAATACGATGATATATCAAAAATATTTTCATATCTGAAAATATACGCTTTGCCTCAAATACAAGTAATTTTAAAAATTCAAAAATAAATTTCATTTTGCAGCACGTGATCAACAATAAAGGATGATGCGATATTTTGAATAGATTTTGTATTAAATTATTGAAGAGTGTATTTATAGGTTTTCATAGGATTTTTTTTTAATTTTCATATGGACCAAATGTACATAGGAAGGTACGTCAATAAACAATGTCATCAAACAAATTCAGCGTATTTATAAATATATGAAATTTTTTTATTTAGGCAATTTATTTTAAAAGGTAATAGGAAATACGTAAAACTTGCCAGCTGTCTATGTCCAAAATGTATACATCCTCCATATTTAAAAGTCACTTTCAGAGCGATAAAAATCGCTTTGACGGCCTTATACTAAAAACGGTTAAATACAGGTTGGTCGTTAAAAGCGGAATTTTTACGCTTTTTCTGCAACTTCTTTAGAAATTCACTTTTAATAAAAAGTCACTACTGCAGCTTGCTTCCAAAGTCAAAATTAATTTAAAGTGGCTTTCTGTTAAAAGTGAGTTTAAAAAAGATTGTAAGAATTCGAGATTCTTGTCGCGCTGTAGAAAACTCATCAGGTGCTGGATATTAGCTTTTAGTTTCCTACGACAGATATTATTGAATAACATATCTCGAAATGTCAATAGAATCTCAAAATTTTATGGTACATTTATTTAATCTAACCGAAATTCTAAAAAATGTGTACTTTTTATTTTAACCTGCTGTTATTTAAATTTAAAATACATGCATGCATACAATTGATGGACGATAGATAAAAGAGGTATGATCGAGAGTGTCCAACTAAAACAAACTAACATAAACTGTAGCGATATGTGTAAATTCCATTGTAAAAAAAATCAGCTAGATTCTTCAAATTAGTATTGGT
Organism: Eumeta japonica; assembly: GCA_005406025.1. Lineage (NCBI taxonomy): Eukaryota > Metazoa > Arthropoda > Insecta > Lepidoptera > Psychidae > Eumeta > Eumeta japonica. The sequence continues at coordinate 58,039 of BGZK01001877.1, forward strand.
TTCTAAGATTCATAGGATATGCGCAGTAATTATTTTATGGAGAAAATTGTGATTGAAGGCCGCATATACGTAGCATGAGCGTTTAAGCCGCTACATTGTCTTGCAGAATTCGACAATTTGACCGAATGAATTGGGATAATTCAATTCTTCTGTGTTACTCGCGCTTGTATTCAGGTACTGTTGTAGGAAATTAGATTTTGAAATTGGAAGTATTATATATAGGTACTTCTTATTAGACTTCTAACATAGACATAGCTTTATGTCAATGATATTATATATACGGAATTTTATTGTAAGCGATAAATACCTAGATACGCGACTTATTTAATCGGCTGGTAAATAAGAAAAATTTAATTTACCGTGAAATTTTGTACCCTCTTTTTTAGATCTAAAATTGATACATTAACATATTTTTTGAAATTGAAATAATTTTGTGCTGGGACAAATTTTTTTGTCTCGTTTATGTCGTGATTTTTGCTAGTTGAAGTTTATTAATAGAAAAAGTAATATTAAAAATTTATTTTCAACTTCGTTTACGAATGCCGAGTTTTTAAATTGGCATGTTTTAAAATATATATGCGTTTTATTTCCAACAATGGCATATTTGTTTTTGTATCTTTGTCCTAATGCGTGAATAGATACGTGAATAATTTCAGAAATAATCGCTCCTAAATTTGCAGGAATTGTGTTTCTCTCCTCTATTTTCTAAATTGTATATTCAAAAAATATAGAAAAAATAATGAAGTTGACGTTTAATAAATAATTCGAAAAAAAAATCATTTTGAACCTGATCGGATATACCGTTTTTGAGTTATTGCCGAAAAATTGCGCTTCTCAAGAAAAGGATAAAATGCCATGAAATATCATGAAAATATCTTGACAGTATAAATGATATATAGCACAAAATAAAAATTCTTAAAGTATCACTAGATATTGTATGTGCTACGAGTAAATTATCAAAATACTCTAGGATGTTTACACAACTAATCACACAAACAAACGCTGTCCTTTCTCTTCGAAAATTTCTTAGGAATTTCATCCCAATAAATGCCTGTTAAACCATAATATTTTGATTAATGGTATTTCCTATATCAAAAAATTTATTGACTTGACTAAATAACAGACTAGATATATCAACCGTCACATCAAATCATATTGAATTGTAAAGAACAAGCTTTACGCTGATTTTTTTATTTTCTGATACTGCGGCCACAGAAGAGACGCGGAGTGGCGCGGCGCAAAACGACGCGTTTCCACACCTCGTACGGTCGGCGCGGTCGTTACTAATAGCACTATGATTATAGTGTATTACCGGTAATGGGACCGCGTAATTAGAGAACGATCGTGTATACCGTAACGAAAAAGCACGCAGGAAGTGATGCCTGACGTATTAACTACGAGAAGCCTATAAATTATTTAAAACCGGGCTATTGTTATTAATAAAGTGCGATGTCCTACTTTTTGTAATTTGATTAGTTTTGACAAAAAAAATTGGTTTATTTTTAAATAGTAGAAAAGTCGCAAAAGCTATTATAAACGATTTTAATTATGTTACGTTAATATCGCTCGTATGAAGATTTAGAATTGAGCCCCTTGTTGAATATTTTTACGAAGATAAAAGCACATTTCAATAATTCACAGGATGTTTTAATAAATTAATTATCCCTAAGGCATCTTCGAATGTCAATTTTCTAGAATTATGAAACTTATAATTGATTCACTTATTTTTCAGATAGTATTGTTTCGAACTACGCTCATAAGTTAAATAATTAAAAACACAATAATTCCTTTTAAAAAATATTCGAGAAGAGTAACTTATATTTCTTATCATTAAAACGTAAATAACTTTTCATCTCCCATGAACCTGCTTTTCCAGTCGACGAGCCTGTTCCTCCCGTAGGCAAACCTACTCTTCCTGACGACGGACAACGGAAACAAGTATATTCCTTTCGATATAGATTACTTCAATAACTTGCCGGAAGGACCGCTTTATTAAATTAGGAGGCAGTAACTGCGGCGCAGAAACTTATCAATGAAGTATTCCGCCAATTTGGTATCCCCTTGAAATTACTCACCGGCCAAGGCAAATATTTCAAATCGCAGATTTTTGAAGAAGTTTGTCGAAATCTGAATATTCATAAGACAATGATATCGGTACATCTTCAGCAGTTCAATAGCGTGATACAGTGGTTTAACTGAACTTTGGAAAGGTATCTTGCGAAGGGGGTTGAAAGCCATGAGAATGACTGGAACAGATATATACGCTGGTTTTTTTTTTATCTATAGGACTGTAGTACATGACAGCACAAATAAAATTTCAGTTCTCGTAATTCGGGAGTTATGAATACCAATGAAATCATTGACTGGTGTACCTACCTCTGGATGTATAACAATGCGTAACTGACTATGCGGACTCGCTCAGGAAGCCGATTGGTGACGTTCATCGTCTTATTAGTGAGAGTAAGTTAAAAAATAGGCTGAAGATGAAGACTGGCTATGATAGAGTCACGCGACAATCAAAATTTGATGTCTGAAAACAGGTAGGGGAAACGTGGGTTATGGGAGTCAGTGGGCAATCGTGGTCACTACAATAACTCTAGAAATAAAACGCGCTCAGTCGCAAACGCCGCGCATCCAAGGTCATTTCACCTCATACACCCCCCCGCACCAACGCGTGCTTACTTCGCGTCGAGCGCTCGGAAGATACGGCCGTGTCACCGTTTTGCGCCATTTTCTTATAATTTTACGTGTGCACAAAATAAACGGTAAGTCAATTTCTGTTATACATTTCGACTATTTATTCATTTCATACTGTAGTTAGGTCATTTGAGACTGATTTTGTGGTACATACGAAGCGATAAATTTTTAAATTATTGTTTTATAACCTATTTTTTTCAAGTAGTTAGATGAGGGTAAGGAGAGTCACGGTGACTGCCATTTCCGCTGTGATTCTCATTACCCGCAGTAATTATGGCATTCACTTGATTCGATCTTTTATAGTTTATTTATAGTATATTGTCTGTTTTGCAGATGCCAAAATCACGTCTCAGGAGTACGAACAAAGCCCAGTGGTCTTCAGACATACTATCCAAAGCGGAAGATCTCATAAATGGAGGTTTATCTATAAGACAAGCTGTCAAATGTATGGATATACCATTTTCCAGCCTACAGAAGCGCTTAAAAACAAAGATTCTTCGGAACCACGTCTTGGGCGTCAAACCATATTTAGCAAACGAGTGGAAGAGGACCTGGCAAACCGAGTTAAATTAATGGCAAAAGTTTTTTACGAATGCTCTGCTATTCAAGTCAGAAAGATTGCCTTCCAATACGCAGAAGACAATGGAATTAATAATAATTTTGACAAAAATGCTAAAATGGCACGTGGGTTCTAGCTTGAAGGATTTCTACAAAGAAACAACGTCTCTGTTCGCAAGCCAGAGGCTACCAGCATCAACCGAATCACTGCTTTTAATAGGCGGGAAGTTGAATTGTTTTATGACTTTCTGGAAAAATTGATGGACAAACACAAGTTTTTACCACAAAACATATACAACTGTGACGAGACTGGTATCTCGACAGTCCAGGATCCTGGAAAAATCTTAGCTCCTAAAGGTGTGAAAAGAGTTGGGTCCGTCGCTAGTTGGGAACGAGGCAAAAACATAACAATGTTGTGTGCAATGAGTACTGCCGATGGATTCGTTCCACCGATGTATATTTTTCCAAGTAAGAGAATGTCTCCACAGTTGGAGAAAAAGAGAATGTCTCCACAGTTGGAGAAAGATGGTCCAGCTGGTGCAATCTACAAATGTTCTGACAATGGATGGATAAACGAGAATTTGTTTTTTTGAATGGCTACAACATTTCACTGTGCATACTAAGTCGTCACCGGATCAACCCATTCTACTGATACTGGATAATCATGCCAGCCACATGTCACTACAAATCTTTGAGCACTGTAAAAAAATAACATACATATGCTTTCACTGCCTCCGCACACATCACACCGCATGCAGCCGCTTGACGTCACATTTTTTGGGCCTTTTAAAGCTGCTTACAAGAGAGAGAGTGTGATTTATTTTTAAAATCTCGGTTTGCAGAAAAAATAACACCTTATGATGTGGCAGGGCTATCCTACAAAGCATATGAAGCTGTGGCATCTATTAACAAAGGAGTGTCTTGATTTCGATCAACAGGTATATTTCCAGTCAACCTTGGCGTTTTTTGCGACGAAGACTTTTTACCTGCTGAAATACTTACAAACACTACTGACTATTGCAACTGTACCCATGCTTGCATCTACAAGCTCTTTAGCTATGCCAAGTACACCACAGATGGACTCTGTGGTATTGATACCCACGCTTGTACCTGAAAGCCCTTTGGTAATGCCAAGTACACTACCGATGGACCCTGCGGTATCGGTCTCCACGCTTGCTTCTGCCAGTCTGAGGGCTTTGAACACTGCTCAAGCATATACTCCAGCATTGCCATTTGCTACTCCACCTAGCCAAGTCGTGGCACAAACTTCACCATCCCTAATTGCAGATTCTAGTTCCTTCTTTGCATCAGCCACTCCAGTAACGCAAACCATCCCACAATTGTTAACACCTCCAATTGCATCCACTAGCTCTGTTTTGCTATCGCCAATCCTTGCACAAAAAAATATTGTATCTTCACATACAGCCTTTGAAAAATTGCTTCCAATTCCTGAACAAACAGCATGTGTCAAAACGAGAAAAGGTGAAATTAAGCAACATGCAATAGTTTTAACGTACACACCCTTAAAAGATTGTCTTTTAGAAAAAGAAAATAAGAAAAAAGAGAAAGCAGAGAAAGAAAAATACAAAAATAAAGGTAAGAAGCCAAAAGAATGTAAGAGAAAAATAGAAGACAAAAAAACTACTGCGAAAGCAAAGAAATGCATAACACAAAGCAAGATCGTGAAAAACAAGGCTAAAAGACGTGTTTTACAAGACATCCAATTGACCTCCGAGTCAGATTCAAGTCTCCATAACATTTGTGATGACGATAAAGATGATGATCTGGAAAACATAAATGAGACTGGTACTAGTACCTGCCTTATTTGTACCGAGTTCGGGCGCAACAACGATATCTGGTACAGATGCACGGTATGTGGGCTATGGGCACACGCAGACTGCACCGGATGGGATTCAGCAGAAGGATATGTGTGCGACAACTGTTAGGACCTGTTGACTCGCATTACCCAATGCAATACCCGCGGTTTAGTGCCGCCGTCGCAGGGCTCGTGAACCTTTCTCATCGGCGCAACGAATTCGCGCCACAGCCGACGACCTCTGTATGCACTTCGTAGGCAATTTATAATTTAAACGAACATGATTGATATGTGTGCATGGGAATGGAGTACATGTGTCCAGGTTTAACCAGTTTTATAATTTTCGCCATATCTGTCACATCGTTTTGCCAATTTAGACCATTAGCGATGCAGGTAGACACATTAAAAAATACAATTCATAGACACAAGTCTATGTGACTACAAATACCCGCACGTGTGGGCAATAGTGGTCAAAGTGATTTTTTTCTTTAAGTCTTATAATTAAGAAAGTACGTATCCAAAGTAAATGAAACTCGTCAGACTGATAGTTGATTAAGTAAACTATGTTAAAAACTTATATTAATAAATATTACTACAAAGACTTGTGTTTTGGATACATTATTGCTTAAGTGGCTCCCATTACCCAAATTAATAACTTCTTGTACATAAATACTCGTGTACTAACAACTTATTCACATTACGACAATTCACTAAAGCAACAGCAGCCACGTGTCCAGTTTTATTTAAAAAAGAAACAATCATCCGTTAAGAGGCACTTCGCGCGCAACTTTGGTTGGTTTCGGCTTACCTCGATAGACCCATACTGTCGATTACTACTTTGTTTTGGAGTCAAAGGAATAAATCCTTGTTTTGTCATTTAATAGTATATTCCTCACTAAATTTGATTCCCCTTCCTTGAATCTTGTGAGCATGACACAGCACCGATTGACGCGGTTCGTTTTTGAGCCTCAGTCAAATGGTGTGGAATCGTTCCATAAAACAAGCGATATCCATAACATTAACACTAGAAAAAGAACGATCTTGCTGTTCATAAACTATAACCCATCTAAGCAAAGTTAACAAATCATTTAAGGGGCAATGTGTGCGCTTTTATAATAAGATCCCAGTTGAAACTCAAAATTTGTCATTTAATGAATTTAAAGGTTTCTTTAAAAGAAAGTTATATAGCAAAGGCTATTATATCATATCTGAATATGTTAATGAAAAAAATCCATGGGATTGAACTGCTCGGCTATCAAGTGTTGTACTAAATCATTAATTTCGCAATATTTTGTATCGATGAGTAAAAAAAGCAAACCTTGAGTTTCTTGCCCATTCTTCTCAAGGTGAATTAGCATTTGTAATGGGCGGTAATGTTAATGTCGAAAACCATTGTTTATGACGTATTTCAAATGTAATTTCTATTACGTATGAAATAATCTAATTTTTTTGTAGGTAATATTATATTTAGAGAATATCGTAATTTACTTAACAGTAATTATTCGTTAACAGATCAACCGAGTACATCTTATTTAACTCTAAAATTATCGAATACTCCAGTATATGTGAGTGAGAGTATGTTACAGGATGATGATGCGCCAAGTTCAAGCTTAGTTTTAAATATCCCAGAAACTAATTCTTATAATAAAATCCAGATGTCAAGTATTAATAGAAAGAAGTTTTAGTATTAAGTGTTTACCTATAGTAGAAAAGATCGAAAACAAATGAAAGGATAGCAACAAAGTTTGCATTCCTCAAACGAATCATGCAGCATCTTTATCATCGTTAGTGTCCGGTTGAGCTATCAACGATGATAAATACAATTTTGTCTGTTATATTGGGGAGCATTTTCGAACGTCAGTTGCTGATATTATTGTAGTATACAAAATAAAATGAGATAAATTATGTAGAGAGATTCTTGTGAAATCGTAATCGTTATGTGTGTTTCGTTCTTTTTTGCTTGCTCAAATGTTGCTCATAAGTAGAAAAAGTAAGTTGATTATTAAGTTGTAGAAGATTACGCAATTATTTTTTTAGTTTTTGGTGCATATTGATTTGTTTTGGAATAGGTTTTGTTTTGAAGTCAGTTTTTTTTTGTTAAAATTTTTGTTTATTTTTTGATTTTTAGTGAATCTGAAGTACACGAACTAATTTGTCTGAATATGGGTAATCATGCTGCTCATAGATCGCACCCTTACTGTAAGCCGTTAAGGAATTCCATTGATCATCATATTCAACTATGACAAATACTTGACCATAACGAGGTTACAGTAGGTGAATCACAAATCCGGATAGAGCCTATAAAAGATTCGACCGAGTATTGTTAATTTGCTCCTAAGAATTGAAGAATTCCGTTACTTGGTCATGGATCCCATAATAAGAACCTAACCAACCTCTCATCAAACTACCCTTGAAGAATACCCTTTCTAATAAAAAAAGTATCATTGAAATCGATTGGCGTGATATTGAGTTATTCGTCCATTTGTCGCGACCATGCTTAATGCTTTAAGATTTATATGATTTTCTCATGGATGCCATTATCAGAACTGAACCAAATTAAAATGGAACCACACGGGAAGCACCAGCTTTCAAATAAAAAAAATATTATCAAAATCGGTCCACCCAATCGAAAGTTCTAAGGTAACAAACAAAGAAAAATACATTCGAATTGAGAACCTCCTCCTTTTTAATTTTGAATTCGGTTAAAGAGACATATCAAACAACCAGCTTTCTTAAAATTTTCATTTTGTCTGTCACTATAAGAAAACTGGTCGTCTAGGTATTTGCATAGTTCTCTGCAAGCTTATGCGATGGAGGCTCAAATAAAGCAGCTTGTGGTAATTTCGAAAAAAGGCTTTAGCTACGTCCAAACCAACTGTTACCTAACGACTGTGACTCCACTCCTTCACTTTATCGCTTACTCTCATTGATAGGGCACCCACTGAGCGGCCTCAACATTGGTTGGACATTGGTTTATTAACTGATTTTTTTCTTTATATAAAATAAAATCTAGCGTTTGATTACATTTTTCATAAAGGAGTTGCTAGCTATAGCCTTGTAGTTTGTGGAGTCTAAGCAATTATGGTTTTTGTATCTCCTCCCGGTACAAAGAAAACGAAGGCTCATACCTTGTATGGTTTTGGAAAGTGGCCAAAAATCACGAGTTTCTGATAGGTAACGTTATATTAATCTCTCGGAAACTTAGCCGACATACGCAGTTTTTGCCGTGGATATTTATTTCATATAAGACCTGAAGTTAGAGTTGTCGGTACTATTTCTTGCGTATGGATATGTTTTTTGTTAAATATGTAACTAAACTTGATTTTGATAGGCTCTGATTTTTTGTGTTTTTTATTCAGTGTATTGGGTTAATTGAAAAGAAGTAAATTACTAAATCGGGGAAAATTTTGATTATTGCCGTTAGGCAAATTAAAGACTGAAATGTGTAAAAAATATAAGTGAATGGTATTAATAATACGAGTATTTACAAAGCTTCACAATTTATGCTGTATGTTATTGTTTTTATTTACTAAATTTTTTTTATTATCAGTTTTTTTGGTTAAATAACATTTACAGTGTAAAATCGATTAAGTTAACTAATCTACAACGGTTTTCGTTGTAGTTGTTGTACAAGATTTTAAGATTTTGATGTTATTAATAATTTAACGAACGAAAACCTAAACTTGTGAAACAAGCATAATAAATAATCGACGCAAATTAAGCTGATTTTTTGAGATTAGAAATATAACATTTTCGGTTCTAGAATACGAAATGATATGATATTCAAAAATATATTGCTTGAATGTATCTTTCTTAGTATACGTCGTACTCCATTTTCAATGAAAAGTGTTCAGCAATAAATACATGTGAAATAAGTTGAAATCGCAAGAGGATTATTAATTATGCACATTTAGTGATGCTAGAAGGTAGTGACAGAAATATTATGATCAATTTCATATTGTTTATGTGACACTTTTTAGGGTTCCGTACTCAAAGGGTGCCAACAAAATCCTATTACTGAGACTGCACTGTCTGTCTGTCTGTCACAGGGTTGTATCTATTAAACCGTAAAAACTATACACTTGAAATTTTCACCGATTATGTATTACTGTGGCCGCTATAACAACAAATACTAAAAACAAAATTTAGTTAAAAATTAAAGGGGGTCGTTCCATAAGAAACGCGTTTTTTTCAGCGTCTTTAGCTCAATTTTTATAATGGTGTAATGGCGAACGGTGAACCGCCGCGTAAGCCCATACTTCGGATTCTCTTCACAGTCGCCTAGGAGTACGGATTCTTTCGGTGTGTGGGCAAAATGATGAACAGCGTTTCGATGTTCAGACTTGTTTATTGCAGCATGAGCTTCACAAGTGGCGGTCGGAGTACAACTGCGACGGATGCAACAATTCCGCAGCAATTTATAGTTGGCGCATCCACCTGCATATATGAGCTGCATACATAATAAACCAAGGGGCGTGGCCATGCACTTTGCATATTTCACGTATGAGCGCCACATCCGCTTGGTAAACCGATTCGCGGTCGTACCGCATAGACCGCTGCGGTTCTCGGCCTTCATATGTCCCTCCGTAAAGGCACAATTTTATATGCAACTCACATGTGTATCATAATAATTTCGTAATTAAAGACGACAAAACACAATAAAAATAAGACAAAAAATATTCTTCTAAAAAACACAATAAATACACAAATTCCTAACAACTAATCCCTACCAAGTTAAAAAAGAAACAAATACTCAAATTATTTAATTAACACACACAAAATACAATAAAACAAAAAAAAACTGAACCTAAGTCCGTTTATAAATCATACAAAAAACGTGTTTTTTAGGCTTCTGTTGCTCGATTTTTATTAAGGCTGTACGTAAGAACAAACGTCTAACTAGAATAACTATAGTGTACACCAACTTTTAAATAAAACAACAAAAAATCGGCTAAGTGTGAGTAGACTTGCGTTTTAATTTGTTCTTGCGCCATACAGCGTCAAATTTTGTGACCTTGGTGCATAGATACTGTTAAATATGGATTCACCGACTATTGAGTAGAATACTTAAGTATGTGGGTACCTAACTAGATTGCAATAACAATAGCGACACTATTCAGTTACGATAAGATATTGTGGATATAATTTCAAATTGATTAGGATTTGATTGACCAGAACAAAAATGTATAATACTTACCAGGATTTTATTAAAAAGATAGTAACGGATGTAATAACACTATTACTTTACAGATCTTTACGGATAACCACATACTGATATAGCACGCCAATCTATCTTGCGTTTTACTGAACTGCTTTTAGAACATTGTACGGAGGTACGGAACCTTTCGCGTACGAGTCCCACTCGCAATTGACTGGTTTTTTCAGCTTCATTATCAGATTTGAATTACACTTAAAACCGGAGTACTCATCAAATGCGCCCAAACTTGAAATTTAATATCGGGGAAAGAGTTTCTTCGTATTTTATATACAAACTCAAGATATAGTTAAATGTACATTTTATTTACATTTAAGTATAATATATACATATGCCATTTTATTCAACAACTTATTGCGATTTTGTATAGGTAGTGACTTATGTCACTACCTACAAAAGTCCCAAAAAATCCAAAGCAGCAACTTTGGAACTTCTGATCAAAAAACTGTGACAAGTAGTTTTGACAGTTCTCTCTTGATGTTAACTTATACTACCTAAAAATTCTGAAGAGACTGAAACAGGTGAAAATCTGAGCGTATATAGTTAGGGACATATGGTGGTTGAATCAACACTTTGCTGACTGACTAAATTTATGTATGGTTTGGAATTTACATGGTGAAAATCCACACGTTTTCTGTTGATCAATTCCTGCCGTTTTTTCTCTACTTCTTTGTTGAGTCTCATCAGCTAATAGAGATCCCAATTGATGATTTTACTCATCGCTAAAAGCTCATAATGAATAATGCTCTTCCGATACCACCATAGACATAGCATCAACTTATTACCAGTTAACTCGAGTTTCGCTATAGTCTGTAGAGCTTGCTTGTCTTTTGACCATGATCTTATTCGCACGTTATTGTCGTGTAGGTAATCCATTTTTCATCATTAAAATTAAAAATTGTCGCCAAATCGATACTAAAATTGAAGCCAATCAGCCGATTTTGCCGAGGCGCCTTCAAACGACAGTGCTTTGTATATTATTTCTTTGCCTCGTAATGAAGAGTCGTTCAGAAGATAACTGTGAAAATGTTTATGTTTCCTTTCAGACTGTTATCCGTTACTCTGTTTATTTGTACAACCATTATCGGAAAATCGAACCGGTTAAAATTACTTATTGGATAAAAATGTAAAATATAACAAAGGGAAAAAAATCATTGTTGATTAATTTAAAACATCCTATGAACGAATAGGTGAATACAACACTCACAGATGGCATTTGGATCTTCATACTGAATGAGGGTTCAAGGCAAACAACTTTTCAAAAGCATATTTTTTATTTTTGGTATGTAAATTTTCTATGTATTCATTCAATGATATAACAATGTAGGTATTACGAATACCTTCATGTAGCAACAAACAGAATCGCTTTCGTATAAAGGTTTCGGGTTTTTTCGTCACGTGTAATTACGCTGCACATGACAGACGTCGGCTCCGGCGCAGAGAGCGGGCGCGCACCGCGGCCGTAACGAGCGGCGACGAACGCGCCGGTCGTTAGCCAAATGCGGGACAACCCGAAAATCCACTTAGCCCGTTCTATCAGAAACCCGCTGAAATGCTAAAACGGGTAAAGTGCTGACAGCGCTTCGGGTACGTCATTTGTATTTTTTTTTTTGATTAGTGAGTAAATGATCTGATGGTAAATACCTTCGTGGATTGGATTGAAATAAGTTTTGTTGTTTGAAGTTAAATAGGAATCTAATGACGCCTGCGCAATAAGAATATTGGCACACTTATGAAAGTATTCTTATAGCGATACCTATACAAATAACTGGTTAAGAACTTAAATACATGTATAGTTATTAAACTAATGATATCTTTATGAATTTTTCTTTATTAGAAAAAAATAAATATCACACAACGAATGACTATGTATATCCATACACAATTTAATTATACGCCACTGTAGAGGAAGTCTTCCTGTAAAAAATGGTATTAAGCCATATTTATTATATATGCTGAACCTTAAGACCGTGGGAACTTGACTTACTTTCTTTCTTTCTTTCTTTCACGATTCTAAAGAATGTTTTCTGGCATACAAGTTTTTCGAAATAATTTTTTCCCCTTTGAAGAAAATGGGAAACTATGTTTACGATTGCCAAATGAGTTAAAAAATCTGTGTATTTGAATTCGCACTCACAAAGAATTTTTAAATATATACCTAGAGATTATATTTTATACTTATTTGAAAAAAATCCAGACCTAACAAGAAGGACCAACAAACGAATGTTAAAATTTGTGCATTTTCTTTTTCACAGAAGAACTTTACGTTCGGCTATCGTATTCTCACTAGAGGAAAGCGATTAACATGTCTGTGAAACTCTGAAGCCGCGTCTTAGCCGGCATCCATACGTAAGCGGGCGCGGGGCGGAGCGCCGAGATAACAACCCGCGCCCGGGGAGCCCGCGGCGCAAACTTTTAATTGGCGTGCCATTAGGACCGGCGGGAAGCACTAAGCGATTTGTGGTGTACCCGCGCCGGCCCTCTCTCCGGAGGTTTTAATTTCACCTAACTCCGTCTAGGTACACGGCCGGTACTCGTGTACCGTAATGATTTAAGTTCGGTCGAAGTTCACGCCTGGGGGGTGCGTTAATCGCTGTTCTGTGTTATATGAATTTGTCAGATGAAAAATCGGACGTGGACGGCTACTTTGTGCCGTTGGAGTTTATCAAATTTTCATTTTTATGTCATTGCGATGAATAACGTCGACATTAAAATAGTCGTTGTGTAAATAATAATGTATGTAGATTACATACAGAGTAATTCTCTTAAAAAAAGCAATTTAAGAAAAGTTTTCGTTTTGAGGGTGGAAATCGGTGGTGCCAAATTTTAAATCTCTTAAATATTTATTTAAATACAATGTCTAACTATATAAAATAGTGGGTTGGTTTGAAATTGATATAATATCTACGAAAAATTAAATTAAAGTAAACTAACTGTTCAATTATTCTAAGAAAGAATATGTTTATTGTAGCCAGCGCCGGCCATAGCTTTGTTCAAGGCGATATTGTTTTTCAGCGCCCTTAAGTCAGTGCTCTAATTTTCCAGAAATTCTAATTCGGTTCCGTGATAAGTAAATAATAATTGCTAATTTTTCAAAATAAGTTTTTATTGCAAACATAAACATATATTAATCTTAAATTAAAATAAGTAATTTTAAGCATCTTAACACTTTTCCATGTCTTTTCGACAGCAACATCAAAATTTAATTATTTGCTGAAAATTGTCTTTTGCATTTGGTTTTTTAGCCCCCCTAAAGTTACATGGCGCCTAGAGTAACCGCTTCACTCGCTCTACCTCTAGGGTAGCGCTGATTGGTGCTATTTAAGAGGTTTTGCATTTTTTTATATTAAGCATTTTAACATGCCATTTATTGGAAGGAGACTCTCAAAAAACTAACACTTTTATTATTGTAAGGTAAGCAAGTCGAGCAGTAGGCTAGCTCAGCATCACGTAAGCGACTTACGTAAACCTTGTACGGATTCTAAGCGTGATCTTCGGCTCCGGTCTCTAAATTAGGCAATTACAGGTTTACTGTTGAAACTCGTACAATTTTTGTAAAACAATCCGGAGCCCGCGCGAGGTCGCGCCGGCAGTCGCCGATAACGACAGCTCGTTACGGCCACAAATCTCCGCCATTACCACGTATTAAAACTCTAAAACTTCAGCCCGGTTGCCATTTGCTTGAACAAAAACTTTCTTACATCACAACCCCGAATTTAAATTCAAGACGCGAATGCGAGATCTTTGAAACCTTGTACCCAAGGACGACTCTTGCGTCGATAACAGAATTAATTTAAAAAAAAATCAGATAAGCTACAACATTTTCTGGATACATTTTCGCTATTAGGTCAACAGAAGCGCCATTTCGCAATTTTATCTTTGCAACCCTTATGTGACTAAGAGATGATATTGATAACGAAACCCGTAGATAGATGGCGCAAAATCATAGTTAATGTTGTCTGATTTGAATTTTATGTAATAGATGTCGCTTAATGGTTTATATTAATTGATATGTATTTCCATTAGCAAAAATCACTTAAAGAAAATTTATATTTTATTTACTTTTGAAAAGGAGAAACTATTTATAACATCGTAATATTTCAAAAAGTTTATTTGCTACCATTTCCTACCAATATTTATTATTTAATATCACGAATATCTTCCGTTTTAAATTTGGTAAACTAAGTACCTAATCAACATTTTGTCTTTTAGTTCTTCGGGTGATAAACTTATAGAATTTTCTAAAATAGCTACATGTTATAAAATAAAACTACCTCAAACGCCTTATTAATCGCCTAAGAATGAATAAAAGCTGAATAATAAAGTATTTAATATCTATAAGGAAATAAATGGAATTCAATCAACTCTTCACGCATTTTCTTACCAAAATTTAAATTTCTTATGAAAGTTGTTCCAAGTATTTCTCTATTGAGAATGATTTTAAATGCGAGAGCAGAGCATTTAGGCGAAGTGCGCCGGGCGTAGCGCCGGGTGCGCGAGATTAGACACGCTCGCCGGAACAATTTTTTAATATCCCCAAACAATGAAAGCAAGGTTGCTAGTGTTTGAAACTATGGATATTACTGTTGAGACGTGATTATTAAAATTTTAAATTGCATAATTATTAAGTACTTAGTCAGCATTATAATATGGTTTGGCAGAAAGTTTTTTTAGCGTATTCTGTACATACAAATCTAAATACTGTATCTTATGTTTTGACATATCTCTTTATAATATATGTATGGTGTTTTGATTGATAACTTGTTGCGATCCTATAAGTAGTGTCACGACACCGTTGCTGTAAAAATTCTAGAATTTTCGGCAAAAACATATCGCCAAGTAAGTGGTTTTGGGAGTGTTCACTAGATGTTTACTTTACGCTACCTAAACAGTTCTCAATCCACTATACAGTTGATAATCTAGAGGCGAAAGCTTACAGCTATTTAGGGGATGGAACAATACACACTGTTCCATTCTCCGATTTTTTCGAAGTTGCTAAACAATGTACAAGAAACATACCTCTATTTATCAACTCGAGAACATTTTGTTTCAATAGTTTGATTTAGTGCCTCGAATAGTTGTCGGTAGAAGTTAAAGTCAATAGGTTATTGCTTCAACAAAAGTTTATAATGAGCAATACATTTTAATTTCCACCATACACATATTATCATCTTGCTTCGCATTAGAATGAGTTTTACCATAGTCTGTGAATTTTTTTCTGCTTAGAACACAATCTTTTAGCATTTTATTATACTACGTGAGCCACACACCGCCTGTGATCAATTGTGTCAAAAATGGCTCAAATTATTTCGTTTAATATAGACTTGAAAATGGGACCACGATTCATTAGGTTCTTTCGGTAAGATAATGTGTCACTTACCTTTTTTATTCGTATATTCAGTTTTTTCAAATAAAATATCATGGTTTTATGACCAATTTCAAGTTTTTCAATAATAATTATTTCAAATACTATGTGTGAATTTTGCTCCATTTTTTAAGGAATACATTGGCTTTATCCATAACAGAGTGACCAGAATGAGTTTTCACTAAAATATCTCAACTTAAAACAATTGAACCACATTTTCCAATTTTATTTGTAATGGTTAAGTTTATTTGAAAAAGATTCAAAGCAATCAATATTTTATAAAAGGTAAAATAAACATTAAATGTCGCCGAGTAACCTCATGCTCAAGATACAAAATTTATACTTTTCCTTTATTTGCGTCTATGTGATCCGTGATTGTAACATCACTAAACTATGAATTAAAGCAGTCTGTTAGGTGAATTTTTATTTTAAACTCGAAAAGGATTTTGTGATTAAAAAATCATTGTTGATTTAACAAATTTTGTACGTTCGAAAAAATTGCGAATGATATTTATCTCTTGTTATAGTTGTATGAATTTAACCAAAAAAATAAGAAGATAGTTCCAAGCTCGGTGAAAAGTAGGTTACGTAATATTAAAGCATGACAAATATATCTTAATAAAGAATAAAAATCCAAAAATAAATATTTATCATTTCTCATACAAATTGTTATATATTTGTTAAATTAGTAAACATTCTTGTCATTTTAATTTCAAATAAAACATGAAAATAGTTATAATAGCGGAATTTCAATCAATCACTTATAAAATTCGTCATACGCTTACGAACGAATTTAAAGAAGGTTGCCCCAAATCTGTTGTTGTATCGCAAAATATCGATGCTGTATGCAAACTAATAATGCAAATTGGTCATGTTACATATCGCGAGATAGAGGTGTCTCTGGGCTTAGTTATGACCAGCAATTGTAAGATAATACGCAAACATTCTCTGTAAAAAAAAATACAATCTGGATGTGTCAAAAGGATTTATGCGAATGACCTCGAAACCAAACAACAGTCATCGGTGTGAGTATTCCAAAATAAGCGGAATTCAACAAAATTATACCTGCAAAAAGCACCTGAAGCGAAAAAGAAACAACACTAAAAACGAAACAGACGATTATTTAATAGTCTGTTTTTTTTAAACAATAAATGGAAAATGGAAATGTGATTACAGTACCACTAGAAAATCGTAAAAAGGTTAATTTTTAACGATAGGTACACGACCATTTGTTTGCAAGAAGTCTTTGATGTAGTGACAAAAAACAACCAGCAACTCGGAATCATTCATAATCATGACAATGCTAGCCGTCACCAGTCAGCGGAAATAACTAAATATTTGAAAGATCAAAATATCTAATCGATGCGTCACCCGCCGTTTAAACCCGATTTGGTATCCGATAATTTCTATTTATTTCCAAGCGTGAAGAATAAATTACATGGTTAACGATTTTCGACCCGTGAAGAAGCCGTTGATGCGTACAAAATGCACGTTATCTCAGTCGCTTAGAAAAAGCGATACGAAAATTGGATTAACCGCATTCAAGAGTGCATCATCATGGCGAATATTTTGAAAGGCACCAATAAAGTCATATTTAATATAGATGTTTTTTCCACATTCATAAATAGCAGCTCTCGTAAGTAATCAATTTAAAATATTAACAATAGGAGTTACACAACAATATGTAAAGAGAAAGAAAGGATATGAAAATCATCAAATTATCACAACAATATGTAAAGAGAAAGAAAGGATATGAAAATCATCAAATTATCATGACAATAGATTAGATTCAAGCCGAATTTCACAATACATTTCTTTGTGGAGAAAATTTCATATCTTGCCCCTCCTTCAAGAAGATCTTTCATAGAAATCAATATCAAATAGAAGTGGACTCACTTGTTATCCTTCTTCGGATGTAATATCTTTTAGCATAATGTTTTCCTACGTTTTAATCGTCAAAAAAAAAGAATACCCCATACTTTAATTTAAAAAATGATATTAGTATTACTACCTTTAGACATACAATATGTTATTTAGAGTGTTCAAAATAGATACTTTTAATTTGTTTCTTTTTAATACATATATATATATATATCGAATTAAGTTATGAATAAAAAAAGGTGTATTATTTTTAATCAAAACGAATTATGGAACCATTAAAATAGTACTATAATATTTCGTTTAGGTACTGGCACTAAATTGTCAATTTAAAAAAAAGGTAAAATTTTATAATAAATACCAATATCAACTTTGAAGGGTCACATTGTACATATACTGCATTCAATTACGCTTTCGCTTTTTTTGAAATACTTCACAAAGTTTCATATCATTTCCTTCATACCATTCATTTCATTTATTTATTGCTTGCAAGTCTCATGCCTGTTTTAAGGATTATTTTTTCGTCGGTGTACAAGAAACATTTGATGGAAATCTCATCCATATACATAAATTTGTTGAATAGCCTTGGTAAAGCCTTCTTTGATATCTTTGTCTTATACTTCTACGGATGTCAAATCAAACAGTCTAAGACCTGACCTGAACAGTCTAATGCTGACGCAAACATTGGTATCTCTGAATATAGACTGCAAATTGCTAATCGATTTACTATTCACACCGTGCATTTTTCATAGACTATTCCTTTTCACTCTACTATAGGATTTTTCCAGATCTACGACAGAACAGAAAACCTTTTGCTTATTTCTCACGATCTTTCATAGAAAAAAAAAACCTGATTTGTACCTTTCTATCATACCCGTAAACTTTCCCAGCTTTTATACGTTTTATTGCTGTCATAATTTCCGTCAAAACAATTTTTTTTTTAGTTTCATCATCATGCATACATACAGTTGTATACAAAAGCATTTTTGAAATAAGTTATTGAACGCTTTTTCATGTGGTTTTCTTTATTCTGTAAACATCTCCGCAGTCAAAATTCCCGCATTCTCGTTGGCTCTAATCCATTTAAGACCAAACCAAGACGATCTGGTTTTGATGACCACACCATTGCCATTCTTTTTAGTTTCATTCACGCGTACAACATACGCTTGTCCCGCCATATACATTTAAAGTACTAAAGCAATTTTTTCTAGTCTGGTTTCGCTCCTCCCGGGAATTATATTTTGCGTCCAAAATTGGCGTCTGGCTCGTTGTTAGCAATGACAAAAATGTCTGGCAATAAGAGATGGATGTTTGTTAAGCTTATCTAAAGTTAAAATATTAAAAATGAACCTTCTTAAAATGATTTTAAAAGTTAGTATCATTACCTGTACAGATAGGATGCGCTCAGGTAAACGCAACCGCCACCACCGGCCAGACAGCCCAGACCCTAACCCAAAGAGCAAGAGAGACGACATATCAATAAATCAGCTGACCTGAAATTCTTGCTCGAAAACGTTGGTAGCTCTTAGACTATTAGGTGCGATGGGCGGCAGATCTTGTTTCTGCAAACGAGATTGCTGTCTCTGAATTCCCTGTATTAAAATTTGCTTATTCTCTTTCTAAACATGCTAGGACATGCTCAGAGAGGAATTATCCAGCAATGTCATTACTCTCCAGGGTCTCAATGACGTTGAACAGTTTTGAGAAAGAAGTTGAAAGGATATTGACGTTTTAGAGCGAGAAAATAATGTAGAAGGATACTGTCATACCTACCAGTAATGAGTCGGATGAACTGCATCTTTAGGACTCCAGATGTATGTGCTCACTCAAAACCAGAGAGATGTTGTTCGAAGAAACACCAAAGAAAAAGATCCAGCTTTTTCCTAAATAGTGGGTAATCAAGAAAAACTCTTTTTCTGTTCTTTTTAACTATTTCATGTTAAGCTTTGCCTGCATTTCTTTATTAATTAATAATAGCAATTTAGTCGTTTAGATAGAAAAATATTTACATCATAATTTGTCATAAATTAATTGATTTTCTTAAGCACCTAATAGTGTTCGTAATACGCACAGGAAAATTTTATAATTAATGAAATTGTCAAGTCAAAAAATTAAAAAACTGTTTTTTTTTTATGCCAGAAATTAGATCCTGGGCCTCTGGAAACTTTAGGTAGCTTGGTTACGTTGTATGTATTTCCAGCGAATTCGATCAGCTCTCAACTACTCACTGTACGTTTATTCTACTTCAACAAAAATATCTATAATAGTTTCCAAATGTACTAATATTGTAAATTTACAAAGGAAAATTTTTCGGAAGTATGACGTTTAGTTTGATAAACGTATACTTTGTTTAGGTACAAATAACATTAAAAATACCAGGATTTATGAAATACTCGAAATAGTGTTTTTTTTTTTAAATTGATAACAATTTTTTTTTATATTTCTTAAGTTATTAAATTCAATTTTATATCCCAAAACTAACTAAAAATTCAGGACATAAAAGTCATAACTGAATTGTCAATTTAGAACGGATAATATAACTTTATTAGAAGTTGGTATACTGAGTTCATTAAAAAAAAAAACAAATTAATAGTAGTTACTTTGGCAGTTGTTTTATTTTAATTTTTTAAATGTTAGAATAGTGTAGATGAATTGTCAGTACTAGGGGTTATTACGTCATTTACGAAAATTTTTATTTCGTTTTTAATTTTAAAATGATACAATTTTCCAAATAAACAACACGTTCTTAGATCGCAATATAATAGGAAATTTGACGTTTTAATCTTAATTCTTTTTAAAAAGTTTAGACCGTCCTAAAAATATTAAATGGTAAATTGTCACTATTTGAGTTAAATCGAAAAAATTGCTTATTTTAACTTAACCATAAGTTAATTAATATTCTTATTTTGGTTTATATCAAAATTCATTGTTATTCATTTAATATTATAGTTGGGCTTGGTCACAAAAACTCCATCTTGGCTGTGCGGTATTCCCCGTATTATTCTCTCGATCCCGTAAGGACATTAACACGGACCCGTTAGTTTGACAGCAGTAATACGTGTCGTGGCCAAAATTAGCATACACACTTGTTACATACACTTGTCATTTATAACCCTCAACATCACAAATTTTCTAATATTTCGGTTCGGTTCGTAGAAAAAAAGCTCTTGAAATATCTTTTACGAGCAAATAAAGTTGAAGGTAATAAAGCGCTCGATATTAATAAAGGTAGTCGCTAATGATGCCACTATACGTGCCATTTGTTTTATGACATTTAAATGAGAAATATGCACAGTATTATTAACTTAAATAATAATAGAAACGTGAGGGTCACGTTAGCATTTGATAGTTCTAAAATCGAGAGGTCAGGAACGAGTAATGGCAGTAAAACTAGTACTTAAAAATGGATAAGACCTAAATGCTACACTTTGATGATGAAACAGTACGTAGTAACACCGGTTAGTTTTCGAGCGCTGCGATAAAACAACATCAGCGTGGCACACCATGGTGGCCACACACTTTTATGGAATGCATCACCAAAAAAAGCTCTTAATTCACCTTGGGCGAGTTAGTGAGTCATGGGAGAGGCCTTTGTCCGCCGGTGAACTGACACAGACTAATTACGACTTATAGTTATAATTCTTAGAGACGTTCAAAATCCACGTAAAATAACAGAACAAAAAAGAACATTTACTTTTATACTTGAGGTAAATTAATTGACTGTCCATGCACATTAGGTTTTTATTACTCTACTGTTGATGCATACATTTTTGCAATAATTTTGTATCGGAATTAGAGGATTTTAAGCCCCCCTAAGTTAGTCTAGCGCGGGTTGGAGGCTAATAACGACATTTCTGATGACCGTAATTTGGTAATTACGATCGTTTGTATTGATATACGGTGACAAACATATAGGATTGACGGCTTCGTGTGCTTTTCGAGGTATGGGACAGTGGTGTTACATAAGATAAAAACCTATAGGTCAATTTGTTCGTCATGGTTAGGATTTGAACCCGGCTGTTGTGGTTTTAAAGGCGAATGCTCCTGGCCATTCGGTTTTCACAACTACATACTTACAATTGTCATAATATAGGTTTACTTAAATCTGTATTACAAAGAAAGACATTATTTTATTTTCTTATATCTTTAAGACTTTATATATATATTATTGCTTGAGGCTCCCGATATCTGCTGTTAGAATTATTGTTTTCCTTTAAAATATTTAACGGAGCCTCGCATAGGCACCGTGGTGAGTCCTGTATCGATCGCGGAGCTCCCGGGGCGAACACGCTGAAGGTCTGGCCACATTCAGAACCAGCGCTGACTAACGACCTGTCAATCAGGCCCTCACTTAATTGGAAATCCGTGTTAGTCAAGCTATTCTGCCTTTTACACAGGTTTACTTGATGAATATTAAAAATGAAAATAGGACCTAAATTCATGCAAAATATAATTAAGTTAAAAAAAGATTCCTTCGGTATGGATAATTCGAATTAAATGTAGTTGCTGGAATAACAGTTCCATATTGCATCTTCGAAACAGAAACGACTGATTCCTGATTATACGAAGGAAATTAATAGCGATACACTTTCACTGGACGATTTACTTTTAACTACTTCGTTTGAACCTTCGAAGAGATAGTCGTACATTTGAATAGACATTAATATAAGATCTCTATCTTCGTGAATATTAAGTGTAGTAAAATTAAAACAATATGGCATTGGTCAAGCGTCAATAACGACAAAGAATCAAAATAATATAAAATAAGTTTCCACCATATTTATTTATGATACGAAGAAGCAGCATCGTGACATCACAACATAGTTAATTATGATTCTATGTATTCATTATTTACCCACGGCAACTTTTATTCCGTATAAAACATGATTGATTACCGGCACAGATAGCTAAGACGGTGCCAGCCCAGAGCACATCTCGCGAAAAAATAGAGAGAACATTAAGTGTATTCCTGTGTCGGCCTTGTGATATCATTTTCATAGCCGTCGAAATTTCTGCACCCCTACGGTCGAGGACAGCAATTGCGATGGAGTGGTTAAATTCGCTATAAAAAATTAAATTGACAATGAAAGCGGGATTAATTTGTTTCTTTGGTTTCAATTTAATAGTTCCCTAAAGTATTTATTTTTTTTCTAATTTTTTTTTATTGCGTTGATAAACCATTATCAACCGATATAACCAAATCAAAAATTAGGTTCCAGAGCGATCGAAAAAATTCTCGACTAAAATTAATTTTCGTGGTTCGTTTTGTTGCGGGACTAGAAGCGTCTATATAATACTAAAAGAGTTAAAGTAATATAGAGTGGATATGTTAGTACTCAGTATAAGATTAGGTTAATATTTATCTTGTTGATTTTTTGCAATTGAAATAAAATAAACATCAACTCTACAAACAAGTAAACATGAATATCGTTTACTTATTATCCACAATTAGTTATGCAATACTATTTTATTAAAACTAAATTGTTATTGCCATATTTGGTTGATTTAAAATTTTTGACATCTTTTTGAAGTTTCAGTATTTTAGTAAATATAAAGGATTTAGTAAATATCATAAACTCTCTTCACGATTTCTATATAAAATCTACGAAATCACCCAAATGTATGTCAGCCTAAGCCTAGTGTAGGGTCATGTAGGCCGTATATTGCTCAATGTGTATGAGGTCGAGTAAATCAAGTAATTTCAGGTGCTGTAATGTATTATTTTACGATTGTTAGTACATTGTACACAGGTTAAAAATATACCTTTTATACTACAAAATTAGTGTTGCCGCGACTTAACCACTTTTTTGTTGAGTCTTTACACAAAATGGATTTTATCATGTATCTTTTCCAAAATATTCGTAATCTCCTCCCCTTATAAAGTAATTTTGCCTAAGAGACCATAGTCATTAAATTAGCCGTTTCTGAGAAAAGTAACTGCGAGCATTTTTTAAAATATATTTTTGTTGTAATGACTTTGGCAAAGTTGTTTTAAAAAAGAAGTATATTAGGAATATTTGCGAAATGTTGCATGATCGAATCCATACTGTATTATCACTAATTATCATAAAGAAGTTGGTCTTGTATTACTCGTACATTATGAAGAGCTTACTTTGCTGATAATATATGTATATATATATATATGCGCGGGAGTGTGTGTACATACACACACATATATATATATATATATGTATGTATGTATATTACACATTACACATATATAGAAAATATCGGTTTAGTTGACAAGAATGGGGACACTGACTGACTGAAAAAATGAAAAAAATACAACTAGCATAAAAAAAGTGAAACAAAAAAAGCAGGAAACAAAATGATGTCAAAAGTCATCCAATCAAATATGACAAACACAAGCATTTGTCATATTTGGTTTGTCATATTTTTTTGATTCCTCAGAGTGTAAGCTGTCTGAGGCATCTTATTCATGTTACCTTATTTGCTACGACCGTTGCTATTTTTATACTTCTGCTTACAAATATTTGTCACATTCGATATGATGATTTTTTACATCGTCTTATTTACATCTTTTTAGTTCACTTTCACGGTAGGTTTTTTATTTATTATTTCATTTGTTACTCTTTAGTCCGTTTTCACAATGTTCTAGGATTGCTTTTTTCGTTATTAGCGCTGTCGATGTCACGTCACGTTGTAATAAATTTGACGAATTTCTTTTATTACTATATTGTTATTAATTACAATTTCAGATTGTGTAATTCTTAAGTAGAGTATATTGCTGCTAAATAGTGTAGGATATAACATATTGATTTTTATTATACAATGCGTTACTCAATATAGTATGCATAAGATTGCATGCAATTTTTTCGTCTCTACCGGCATTTTGTTTTTTATGGCTAATATTTTCGATTTATAAAAACAAAAATTTTAAAACAAAAAAAAACCGACTTCCAAAGAAAACTATTCCAAAGTAAATTAATATGCACTAAAAAGTAAAAAAATAATTGCGTATTCTTCTACAATTTAATAGTCAATTTACTTTTTCCACTTATTGATAAGTAGATATTATAATGTAGTTACAATTATTGTTATTTTTGGAGTCGGTGTCTATTGCTAGGTATATTGTAGCGTTTCCTTGGCTGACACCGACTCCAAAAATAACAATAATTGTAACTACATTATATTATCTACTTATCAATAAGTAGAAAAAGTAAGCTGATTATTAATTTGTAGAAGAATACGCAATTATTTTTTTGTGTTTTAGTGCATATTAATTTTTTTTGGAATAGTTTTCTTTTGAAGGCGGTTTTTTTTTGTTAATTTTTTTGTTTATTTTTTTATTTTTAGTGAATCTGAAGTACACTAACTAATTTGTCTGAATATGGGTAGACCAACTAAACGTGCTGCTCATAGATCGCACCCTTACTGTAAACCGTTAAGAAGTTCCATTGAGCATCATATTCGACTACGACAGTTACTTGACCATAACGACGTTACGGTCGGTGACTCAAATATCCGGATAGCCTATAAAAGATTCGGCCGAGTATTGTTAATTTGCTCCAAAGAATTGAAAAGTTCCATTACTTTGTCATGGATCCCATGATCAGAACCTAACAAAACTCTCATCAAACTACTCTTGAAGTACATCCTTTCTAAAAAAAAAGAATCATTGAAATAGATTGGTGTGATATTGAGCTATTCGTCCATTTGTCGCGCACATACTTAATGAATATTTAAGATTTATACAATTTTCTCATTGATTTCATTGTCGAAACTGAACCAAATTAAAATAGAACCACACCGAAAACACCAGCTTTCTAATAAAAAAAGAATTATCAAAATCGGTTCACCCAGTCGAAAGTTCTGAGGTAACAACCATAAAAAAAATACAGTCGAATTGAGAACCTCCTCCTTTTTAATTTCGAAGTCGGTTAAAACGAAATTTACTTTATAGACATCGCATGGTTATAAGGAATCCTACATATATACGACCCGGATACGCGTGAAAAATATAACTCTGTCTTTGTTGTTGCGCAATCGGGTAAAAAGACACTGCGATCGAAAAAGACAATGGAAAATTAATTAAAATAATGTGATTCGTCAAACTCGTTATAAGAAGTTGTAATAATTTCACATTTATTACCATTTGTCATATCAAATTACTTATAAACATGCAAGTCGGTAAATATTTGTAATCGCTTCTTAAAACCATTTATTTTTATACTGTACTCGATGCGTTTGAAAGAAAAAAATGTGTATAAGATGTCTAATTTGGTGCCAAAGATTTGTGCCATTTTAATATTTTATGATTTCGATATATCTCATGAAACTCGTACCACCAAGACAAATCTAAGGACTTATAAACTTTTCGAATTCAACTTATAAGTTTAGTAGCCACATAAACCGACGTACATACAGGTCAAATATATAATATTCGTATTGGACTTCGCAGCAGTCGGGTAAAAAAGGAAAAGTACAAGTCTCTATATCAAAAAACATATTCGTTATGCACCCCCCCAACCCCCCAATTTTTAGAATACATATTTAATGGTACCTACTTACGAACAAGAAATATCGTCCTCACTTTTCATGTAGGAAAGAACCCCGGGTTTTTATTGATCTGTAAACGTTATAAACATCTATATTCATGTTTGGCTTTTTAGCATTAACCATATAATAATCATAGACAAAGTCGATAATGCGATCGAGACTGCTATGGGAAAATTATAGAAGTTCGTGTTTTAATTACGGCACTTTAAAAAAACGTTAAGCGCGTGCTGTACTTAACCCGAGTAATATTAATGGTGCGGTAGCTATAAACACAATAAGCATTTTCGTTTCGTGTTCTGTGATTTTTAAAAATTAGGTATTCTATTATATTTTATATAACACAAAGAATTTAATTGTTTAAATTCTTTGAATTTAAAATTATAAAACAATATTAAAGTTTAAATTATAATTAAATACTAAAAACATTTAATAGACAAATTGAAAACGTTACAATAGCGATGAACATCTTTATTGTTGGCGTGTCAAAATTTTTATTACTCCATCACTGA
The DNA here is from genome assembly GCA_005406025.1 of Eumeta japonica. Taxonomy (NCBI): domain Eukaryota; kingdom Metazoa; phylum Arthropoda; class Insecta; order Lepidoptera; family Psychidae; genus Eumeta; species Eumeta japonica. Next base: position 84,597 of record BGZK01001877.1, read on the forward strand.
AGCATACCCTCTCGTAACCTATTTCATTTTAGATTGAGGACTTGAACCACAAACTAACCAGGTATATTTATTTTGTGCTTGGATCCAAACCGCCACGCTAGTTGAGGTTGGGGTGACTTGTCTCTAATATGGTGACAATGTTCGCAATATACGGACCACCGTGCTCTGTGTGGCATTATACGGGTCCTTTCAGTTGGTTTAAGTAAAAAAATAATTGTTTAATTCGTTCTGGGCCAGGTTTCGACTCCTTATCTTTTATTTTGGAGGTAGAAATCTTGACCACTCAGCTATCACCGCTCCTGTATTTGGAGCTAGTGATTATGTTTGTTGTTGTTTTAGGCATATGCAATCACGATGATACGAAAACTAATATATTTCAAATTTTCTTTTTATAATAGTATGGAAATATGGATCATGCAGAAATACTCTATAATTGCAATTGTGGGTACCGCAATAGAGTTGCATTTGTTTAAAAAACAATATTATAATAAGTATGTATTTTATATCTTCTCTTTTAAATAAAACATTGAAACTCCATTTTTTTTTTTCTAAAAACAACTTATTTTATCAGGCATTCCCATTTCATAAAATTAATATATTTTAGCTACACTTTGAATAACCTAATTTTTTTTAGGCACACACTAGTTATACAGTTGATGTATTTATTAATAAGTATAACATTTGGGTAGGAATTTTAAAAGTATATCTCTTTAATACACCGTGGAAAAATTTCTCATTCTCCTTTTTATAATACATTTTTCTGAGAGTTACAAATAAAAATATGAAATTGTTGCCGAACACTAAATGCTCCCACACTTTCCGAAGCCTTTGCGAAGCCGCACGCAGCTGAAAGGTACAGGGTGTCGGAAAAAACAGTACGATTCAATCGCAGCGTTTCGATTTGTCTTCGTCTGGTGGCCGGTCACGGGGAGAGTCAGTCACGGAACCGACCTACTTGATCTCAGTTTTACGAAAGTAATTGCTCGTATTTTCATGTACAGGTATATCAGAATGTACCTCTGGCGTGGTGAACGTACCTTCGTTTTCAGATTATAATGTTTACGTATACGTAGAGAATTACGTATACGTATATATAACGTATACGTAGAGAAAGGTTTGGTTAAGATAAAACTACAAAAACTACATAAGTTTCTAATTTGTACTCTCGTAAAAAATAGACTATCAAGGAGTTTCTTATTGATGAAGGAATTATTATTCGAGCTGAATCAATCGGTAAATCGCTTTTCCCCTTCCATTGTAAACTCATTTTCTTCATGTCACAATGTCTGATAAAGTACTTCATCAACTAATATGCTGTTGAAGGCAGATATGACTCTTTATTCATGATATTTCCGACTGATGCGTTGTGTCAGGATTCATTTACCTCACTGCTGCATCATTCGATTTCAGGTCGAGGGGCTTGGATCTTACGCCCTCCACGCTAGTCCAGTGCGGCGACCCTAAAATTTCTTTTAGGTACTTGTAACACAAAAACCGCTTCTGTGGCCAATGTATTAAACCGAAATACATGGTGTTGTGGACTTTTGTTGTTAAAAGTCCATTGTTTATCAGAATTAAAATTGTCTGTAAGATACAGGAATAACGTGTTTTTCTATGACAGAATTTTCGAAATCGAATCAGTAGTTCCAGAGATTATTCCTTGTATCCAACTTTACAAATTTACGAATTTTACCTCTTTATAATATTTGTATAGACAAATTATAATCAAATGTGTCTTGTATTTTTAAACAAATGACAACAAATTAAATGACAGGGTTATATATCCTAATCATTAATAACCATAATAAAATTATTATCCACACACACTCACGCGCGCGTTTATACACACAAAAGCAACTATATAGAAGTAAATTAATACAGTTACTAAATAAATACAAAAATAATGATTATTTTTCATGGTTACCATATGGTGTGTGAAATCATATAAAGTCTATTATTTGCGCAAAAACGTGTTCCGACTGTACACTAATTTTCATCAAGATTGGTCAAACCATTCTGAAGTTACAAAATAACATACAGACAGACAGACAGATGGACATGAATTTTACAAATATTCAGACAGACGCTACAGGTTTATAAATATGTAATATTGTCTTAGTTTCCGATTGAAAAAAATATTGTTACAATCTAATTGATAGGCTAAAATTAATTCTTATAAACGGATGAGTTTCATTTCTATTGCCAAAAAAGAATATTTGTCAAGTGATTTAAAAAAATACTTAATGTTCTGTATAGTACCACAGCATAACATAGAATTGTTATATGTTAACAATCTGTTAAGCCTCACATAAAAAAATGCTGTTTGTAATATAATTATTTCATATGCTACATAAAAGTAACGGCCAGGAAACATTGTGATAATCTCGATTTAATACATCGAAATATTCGATTTTATTTCTAGCTACATATCTCGAATAATTTTGTCTCGTAAATCAGGGCGTCGATGTTTTTCTTGGAGCGAGGGACGCGCTGGTTCTGTTTAGTTTAGAATCACGCGCGATGTCGTCTAGCCTGGTGATTTACTGTTCATTAAAATAATTATTGTCACGGCTAGTTTCAGCAATGTTACATTCTAATATTGATCTGCCTTATTACCATTAAATTTAAATAAGCTTGATTTAATAAATAAATGTGGTTCCTAAAAGAAAAAAGCAAATACGTAAATCGAGCTCATAATTTATCACTTCTGATATCGTTTTGTATTCTATGACGTATGCGGTGAATAATTTTGTTTACGTTTCGTTTTTAATTCTATTCGTTTAACATTATGATGTATTTAATATTAAGAGTATATATTTTGGTAACCAATGAAGTTACTGTATAATTTTATGCAAATGTATTTATAAGCCTGTCACTATTTTTGTATTCATTAAATACAAAATATATTGCTACTAACCGTGTCGTTTTTTATTTTTATAATTCATCGTAAACAAGTTTACAACATTGAATTTTATTTCTTGTAAGTTTTGCATCGGATCTCTAGTATTGCTACTAATACCATGTCTTGATATTATCCATCATAATTGACAACATTTCAAAATGTTCATTGATTTTAAATTTAGTAAGAACATAGGTGAAAATCTAAGGTACGCATATTTTCCTTTGTCCTTTTCCTTGTCAAATTATGATTTTTATATTATGAAATTAAATTTCAATTTTATGCACTTTATATGAAAACCTTTTATGGACATAATACAATCACTTGGTGATATTGAATCGATAAGAAAAAAAAACTGAACAAGTGTGAATACGACTCGCACTTAGAGTGTTCCGTTCACCCTTAATTATGCATGTAGATAACTATTTCATCCATTAAGAGTCTTAATGATCTTTTCTGAAGTTTTAGTTACGGAACCTTAAAAAGAAACATGACATTCACGTTTTACCATCGTTTTATATATAGAAACATTATTATCTCACCGAATACGCTTGGAGAATTGCGTAATCGATACAACTAAATAATAAAAATAAATAACAATTTTGTTAATGATACATGTGGTTTAATTTGGCGGTGAAAATATGCGAGACTGAGGCAATGGTCTTAATTTTTTGCTAGCATGTTAAAACTAATATTATGTATTTACTTCATTTTATACTGTGTATGGTATGTTATACATCTGATATGACATAGCAATTTATTTTTAAGCCGTTTAAAAATTATTTTGAAGTTTTTGTAACGGATCCTTAAATATCGAATTAATACGTACGCAATCGTCATTTTAAACTCTTTAACTTCAAAGATCTTGTCGTTAAAAGTACCAGTGACAAGTCAAAGAGATAATATTATGTAAAGAATTGCAAATATCAATAGCAGCTAAACATAAGAACCGTGCGCTTAATTTTGGATTTTTTGGAAATATTTCTAAAATTGATGACTTAAAAATTTGAAAAACGAATAGAGTCGAAATTGTTTTTAATTTTGCTGTCTAACAGATAATGGCGAATCATCACTTCTACAATTTTTTTTCTTGACGTGCTACATTGTGTTAGGGTAAATATATTTTTAACCGAATACTGTGTTTCAGTGATTATTATGATCTCATAACAATCCTAAACACAGAATCAACTCTGTTTTCTTTTTCTATTTTTATTTTTATCTCAACTTATATTAACAGTTCTAGTTTTGATTCTAGTTAAAGTAGCTGATTATTCCTATTTGTTCGATTTTATTATTCACTAACCCTATTATACTAATACTATACTATTATACTAAAGACGAAGTGGAAACCACGATATTGAGTCACTTAAGTCACATGAATATTTGAGGCAGTTGAGTATGTATTAAAAAATGTATAGGTGACGCAATTTTAATAAAAAAGCCTTGGGTACGAAAAAAATAATCATGTGATATGTTGGATGAAAGGCAATTTACAAATAGTGCTAATATTTTCAGCTTTCTTTAGTAATAAATGTTTTTTAAAAAAGGCATGCAAACAGTTAAATAAATATATACAACCAAACAAAAAGTTGTTCAATTAATCAGCTAAAGCATAAATTTGTTAGTTTATAACATTTCAGATTGTGCAGGTTATAAATTTTCTTTATAAAATTAACGCTTGTTAGTTTACAACTTTAATTATGGTTCTTTTGAAATTCAATGTACCTAAAATCACAATTGTTTAAAATACACATCAATGACATATAATTTTATGTCATTGATGTGTATTGTTGTTAGCGTGACTGTCCTTACTGAGAAAAATTTTCAGAGAATTAGATATTCTTCTGTTCAGATTAGAAAATGAATTTAAACGAAATTCGGTAAACGCATTTTAAACTCTTTATGATCCGTGGGGGAGGCTGGAAGAGTAATTATTGTTATTCTAATGGATCGTACGCGGCATTCTGAACATTCCCCATTGTAAGGAGTCCGGCATCGATTCCGTGATTAATGATTGCACAGCGCTCGGCTGCGCGGGCGCGGGCGCGGGGCGTGGGCGCGGGCGCGGGCGGCGGGCACCTATAACGATGGTATCGCCGCATAATACCGGGGCCCACCGATTATACGTGTTGCCCTTGCGTCCGAGCGCTGTTTGCTTGCCGAAATCGACGATTTTAGGGTTCCGTGCCCGTAAATAGAGGGGGTGATACGGGACTCGGATACTTTTAGTGTCATCAGGCGAAAAAATCTTACCTTTAAAAAAGTCTACCTGTTTCGAATCAAAACGAATCACTTGACAAAAATTTAATTTTTCCGGCGTCTAATTCTAGGTATATGTACTTGATGAGTTGACATCAAAGGTTTAAATTTTGTTTTGTTACCACAGTTTGTGTATAGTATGTGTTGTTACTACAGCACCTTTTTGTGACGATGTTTATTTAGGAAAATGCATATTTTCAAATATACTTCCATTGTATAGGGAGGGGGTTTGCATTCCTTACGAGTCCCGGTCTAGTACCCGAATAGCAAAAATATTCTTACAGCGACCATGCTGAATTATTCTGAAGTATTCCGTACGTTAAGAAGATCATGATTACCTCACTTTTTAAAATAACTTTGACTTTGAAACATATAAAATAAAATAACTAAATTGGTCATAGCCTGTATAATATATATTATAAAGCAGTGCTTTTAAGTATTGAGTCGTCATTTCATATTTTTTTTTAATGTAACAATGAACAACTTAATAATGATCATAAACATTAAGACCTACTAACTCATTGTTGTGTTTTAAATATAATTTCTAATCAAGTAATCGTATATGCCATACCATATTTTTCAAGATTTTACTTTGCCTATATCATTCGTTATAATATAAAAATGCTGGGGATACCAGACACATGGCCGCCGACCAATAATAAAGCTATAACCAGATACTATAACCAAAGCTATAACCAAATGTTCAAAAGTTGTGGCGAAGTAAAGAAACTCAAACAAATAAACATGAACATAGGTACTTGAACTCTCGAAACATAATACTCGCTTTTTTAAGCGATGGTGTAAGAAGGTCAATGAATGCTTACTATGTTATTATTAACTGTCGCTTTGCAATGCCCTCTTCGTATCCATGCTTTTATGTATTTTTAATCTTGTCTTATGTAGATCCTAATTTTAATTTCGATATCTACCCCGATTTTAGTATTTAAGAATCATATAAATTTTTAAAACATGTAGCTGTATTAATCGCAAATGGTAACTATAAATATTCAATGTTTTTAAATGCAATTCACAACCACATAATTATGTAACGAACTAAACAATGCAATATCTCTTACGGTGCTCAGTACAAGGCACGAAACTTTGCCGCTCTGAACTGCCTGCGAATGATGCATTGCCCACGTTCAGCGCTCCCCGGCCCTTCCTTTTTCTCTCCTGCGTTCCTACTTTACGCCATTGCGACGCTTTCCTAATTAACTTCACAACGGCAAAGTTTCGTGCATTGTACTGTATAATTAATGATCGATAATACAATTGACAATAAAATAGTTAGGTAAACATATTTCGGAAGGAATTTACACTGGTAAAATATCTGGAAATTTCGGAAAAAAAAGATTTGCCCTGTCCCTAAGCAAGTAATATGTACATTTAAACAAAGTCATCGTGATTTATAAAAAACATATTAAAATTTCTACAACATTTTGTATTTATTATTTTTGTTAATTCAATATATCGAAACGTTTCAATGCGTACATTTTTTCTGATTTTATTTGTTTACGTACATATATTTCTAACGTGTTTTACCCGCAGAAAATATATTCTGCGATGAAGTCACGACAATTTAGGACAATACAATTTCTTTTTTGTCTGCAAGTAAAAAACTTCTTTTCAAGTTCTTAGCTGTATAAAACCTTTTTATATTGACTTTTGTAACTGCCGACACGGAGCTTTTGCTAAACAATTCGAGGTAAGGGATGTTGTATGGGCCGTGATAATTACTTATGAAAGTTATTTTTTCGTCCATTCGTGGTATTCTGTTAGTGAACATTTGGTATTCGGACAATTATACGTGGCAAAAGGATCTTCGTTAAACAGCTTTGTTTTAACTAATATTTTTAGTAAATTGTTACTTTATTTAGGAAACTAATTACTATAAGTAAGTTCTTAATTAATAGTAATTACTAAGTTACGTATAAGTAAAAAATATTAAGTAATCAGCGGAATATACTTTTGATGAATACAATAATCGTTTCAAATAATAATAACGCTTAATATAATATTTGTGTTTCCTCACGGGTATTGTCATCTTGTCATCGTGTCTTTAAGATGTTGTGAAATAACTGAGAAGCAAATAATTATAATTAATAATTCGTTATACATTTTCAGCCATGCCTAAGTATTGTTACGTATTTGTAATTTGACATTTAATTGACAAATTAAATTAAGAGTTTAAGCGACAGTAAATCGATGTTATTTTATTTTAATCCGTGACGAAATGCACCATATGCACCTATACAAAATAGGCTGTGGGGTGTACTCTTAAGGGGCAATAATTCTGTCATGTCTCCTTAACACTGTGTGAGCTTTGTTTAATGGCGTTTTTGCTAGCTCTTATTCTGTTAACAAAATAATGGTATCAAACAATGACTGTAGATAATTGTGTCATTGTGTTAGGCTACAGTTTTTTCATCATTAACTTTTTGTGTGCAGATACTTATTTCTGAGAAGAATCAAACATCAATCAAATACACAAAGCGTATCTAAGTACATTGACTAAGATGTAAACAATGTTCTCAAACAGTTGAGGCATAGTTCGTTTCTCCTTTTGTGATTTCATCAGTGTCTCAGCATAATTAATATAAAAGATATAGACATGATGATATTTTTGTTTACTTGAGTCTTATTTTATACTATATGAGTTTATTATTATATACTAATTCTATACTATGGAAATTTTGGAAACCGCAATAACAAACTAAGTAAAAGGCCCTTAACGCAAAAGAATCTGTGCCATGATAATTTCATTATCAAGTGGTTAGAGATTTTTAAAGCACATGCCTACTATCTGCATAAATTTAAGTTCATAGTTATACAATTATCAATACTATTGGCTTCTGTATGGATGATTTTACAGAAATGTTAACACAGAACTACTATCGATATACTTCATACCTGAGACTCAGTTAATATATAATTTTGGAATATTAATGTCAAAAATTGAAGAAATATTTATGTTTTCCTTTCAACTTCTTTGATTCAAAGCAAATAATTTTTAAAACTCTGTTATTTTATGATCTCAAAAAAATGTTAAAAGAGCAAAGATAAAAGAAAAAAAAAACGGCGAAAACCGGGAGCAGGTAACAACTTAGTTCCAAATTGCAGCTGACGCAGGATGTCGGCAACATCAAAGCAGCGAACGCATAAAAGGCGGGTGGAGAGAAATTTTATTGTTTTAAACGTATTGCAAGATGAAAAGCTTTTATTTGACAAGAAGCCGCCTTCTCTCTCTTATTACCCTACTGCACCTACTGCCTGCTAGAAGGTTTTACACTAAGGATTCTATTTAACTTCATAATATATTTTAAAGGTTGAATAATAATAAGTCCGATAAATATACAGCAAGATCGAAAATAGGTAAACTATAGTCTTTATTCTTCTTTTTCTTGTTATTTTTCTAGTATTACAGAATAATCCTTTTTAGGTTTAGTACGTCGTTTAATGCTTGATTGTGTCATTTTTTGATCTATTACTTTGTTAAAAGCATTTTTATTGGATTCGTGTCTACGATTATATGACCTTTGTCTGTACTCGTATTTACATTTATGCTATTATATAATTAAAGAAAATTAGATGCCAAAGATTAGTAGTTTTACAATATATTACTAACGTGACTGCTGACAGCAGCTGATGGTATTTTTTTCTCAATCCATAAATTTAATAAAAAAAAATACAAAGTAAATATCAACCGAAAGGCCTGCGGCGAAACCAAATACAATATTCTGAATAAGCCATCGATTGATTTCGTAAGATTAATGGTTGTACATTGTCAGTGGCACTGTATGACGAAAATGTTAGCCGAATTTGCGCAACCAAAATGTGTTTTATATCCATCACAGTAAGGGCCAAAGCAAAAGTGTTTTTGAAGCTTTTTTGAGCGCAACGATCGCAATGAATTGGTTTTATGTTTTGTTAGAGTGCTACCGATTTTCAACTTAAATCGTTTCGGATATAAAGTTGAAATTTGTTTATTTATCTTGATAGAATGTTACATCTTTTCAGCTTCGTATAGGAAGATATTGGGGTCGATACAAATTTATTTCGGAATTCGGTGTGAAATTGAAATAAAAGAATTTTTAGCATTCCCTCTTTCCATCCAACAAACCATTTATTTCTTTATATAAAAAAAGAGAAGTAAACAAAGTTGATTTTCGACGTTAAAAATATTCATTATATTGTATAAATTACGATCAATTTATTCCATGAATTATTATGAAAGAAATACGAAACAATTCAAAGTGGAATAGGGAAATATCTCTTATACAATTATTATTTTTTTATTACCAAAAACTTTGTAGTTTTATTCTAAGTTGTAAAAAATATTTTCTACTACGGAACCATTATCAGAATATCACCCTACAGTTTATTTGAAATGTAGTTTTTAAACCGCAGTACAATTTGAAGGTAACCGTTACGCTTAATCTACTGCAAAATATTTATTTAAGTATTCGAATTCGAAACCAATATTTGTCCTGATCATGAGATCAGTTACGTATAATAAATACTTTAATATTTGATTACTATAACATTTCAGGGTGCTTTTTGGTGTTTATAAATTATACTTTGATAGTGACTAAAGTGTAATTTATAAAACGTTATTTACAATACAATATCAAAATATCTTCCAGCGGGTTTATGTGTATAGGCTTCGTGTGTATTAATATATACATATAATTAGTAAGATTTGATATACGTCTGTCTCCGTGTGCGTAGATCACTTGCTCTTTTCTATGAATTCAGTTTCAGCAACTAACTCCTAGCAACAATCTTCCTTTATTAACGACCTATTTAACAACCCGTTAATAAAGAGACTGTTTACAATATATTCACGTTTACATTTATAATGAGACACATACGTTCATCACACAAGTTGCATTTTAAATTACATCGCCTTCTTACTTAATCAGAATTGTATTTCGTGACTACAAGCGTGACGGGTAAACGACTGTTACTTCAATTATGTCGGACATATTTTTTTAACACGACATAAAGTATTTATGTTTTTTAAATTAATTAATATTATAACATTTTCGCTATCGTAATAAATCTATACCCATAAATATGTTTATTGTTAGTGGGTGTGATCCCGCAGATGTATGAATGTAACACGAAAAGCTCGCGGGCGGTGTTACAAAGTCGGCATATGCTGCCGTTGCGACTGCGCCGATGCCATTGGGCGGTCAAAACTGCGAACGTGTTATGACTCAGCGTATTGTAAGCCTAATCATATTTTGTATATTTCACGTATATGCGTATCTAAGTGATTTATCACAGGGTTGAAATGAAAGTTTAAAATTTTATGTATTTTTATTTAGTGTATTATTAGTAAGGTAATGTATGATACTTTATTTTATTTTTTTCTATTTAATAACCAAAGTGCATTAGTAAATTATATTCGTAAATTTTATTGCAATTGATGAAGTATAACTTCAAGTATTAGCTACTAACTCTACCAATAGTGTTTATACAACCACGAAACATAGCCACGTTACATTTTGTACGATTTCATGCGATTCACATTCGTCATATTATTCTTTATCCTTGTCATCGTTTTAGTATTTAGATCGATACTATCAGTGTAGTCATTTCTAATAAACATAATATTTTTGTAACTTAAATAAATAAATAAGGATAAGCGAACCTACCTTGTTAATATTACTTGAACGCTTCATACGTGTATTTGCGTTTCCAATCTAAATTTTGGAATTCGAAATCATGGATAGGCGCACGCGCAAGAACACATACTGCGCTATTGTCACATCCCCCGATTGAACTGTTACACGACACCATGAGTTATGTTCTGCAGCCGACCTACATTATACAGGCTGATTTTATTCATATTAATTTATTCCTGCTGTTAATAATTTTTTGGTTTATATTGATATAATTTCGTTGTATATATAAGTGCTTACTAATCGCGCTTTATCTTAGCAATAAAAACAATGCCGAGTTATATAAGAGTTAACAAAAAATCGGAACGCAAAAAAAAAATAAACTAAAATGTTTTTCGTATAATATATAATTTTACCTCGTACGTCCGCTTATTGATTTGTTAGTTGTCTGCGTGTATTTTGAAGGCCTTCGCAAATCTCCTACAACTAATTATCTTATCTATCTATTTAATAGTAAAAATAGTAAAGTGTAAAATTTCTAATTAACCAGTCAAGAAACATAAATAAACGATAACTTTTTCGTGAAAACTCTCGCAAAAGAAAAATGGTAAATAAATATTGTGTAAATGAATAATTTAAATCATAAACAAATAAGCGTTAAGACAAACAATAACCTTTCGGCTTTACTGGCTTATGTAAAAACGTGCTATTTTTCAATTTTATAACTGACACACACATGTAGGATATATTTATATATAAAAAAATATTCTAGTTTACTAAGGGATTGTGATATCGACTCAAAAATACTATATATTTCGCTAAACATTTTCAAAATAATTCGTAAGGAATATCACAACAATCAATTGATCTAAATAAGAACAGGCTTTATAAAAATTGCAATATCTAACGAAGCACAGTGACACACATACGCGGCTTTACGCTAAACCAATAATAGAACAAAATCAATCTATACCACCCTCTCACGCGCACAAACATGTGAAATCAATACCTTATCCGTATCCAAGAACTAACACAGTCACATCGCTTATCGGCATATCGATATTGTAAACATTTATAGGATTTTGCAAATATTTTGTCGGCCCCCACTAAAATACATCCGTCCTCTTCTAGCACATCTGTGTAAAACCAGCGCGTGGAGCGTGCGAGGAGGGCGGCAAATCTGGTTTACAACCGCAAGAAGGGACAATGTCGATGCCATTGTTGCAAGTACCCCCGAGTTTTTTTTAGTCACATAAAAGTATGACATTTGTTAGGGACGTGCCGACTTCGTGCCCTTGTTGCTAGCGTTCCATTCGTTTCGCAGTGATCCTTCGCGTCGAACACGCTGACCGTCGCCCACGCAGCTCAGTGTTTTTAAAGTTATGTAAATTGCTAATACTGTGTATTAATATGTCTTCAGTGGCCACGAATCGCATCAGTGAAATGTGGAATTGTGCGGACAGCACCCAAAGTGATATGCAACCTAAACAGTTTCCTTTTAGAGAGTTGGATGCAACGCCTACGCCATATCCGCCGTATCAAGGTCAACCGTACTGGCATCAGTCTGACTATCCTCATATGCACCAAAATGCTGCATATGTGTCAAAAATGTATCAAAACCGTTTGCAAGATACGGCCGATGCTGTTAAGCTCGAACCGCAGAATTGGCAGAATTATCCAATTAATTCGGACTACTCTGATGGTAGAGCGTATGTGGACGCTGTCAACAAATGGAGAACAATGAATTCTGATGGGAATTACTATAAACAATACTGTGAAACCGGTCATCAAAATTTTTCATATGACGCAAGAGCTAACACCGCTGCATTACTGCCAAACCAAACCTATATAGAATCAAAGCAGGACATAAAAACCCAGCATCGAGCTTCACCCAGCCAATGTAGTATTCCTGACAGCAATTATGGTTCTCCAAGCAGCTCCACCTCATTGAAACCGGCTAGCCCCGAACAAGAGGACTCGCCAAATCTCAGAGCGCTGTTGACGAAACCGATGAAGCGCCGATCGCCGTATTCGCAATGTGAAAAATCATACAAACAGGAATCGCTGCAGCGCTTGGTGTGCCAAAGGCCCGAGACGGAATACGGATGGGCAAAAAACGAGACGGAATGTGATTTGTCGCAATTTCACGGCGGGTACGAAGGAGCGAACGACGATTCGCGGTTGTCAATCAAGAAGTTGGATCAGAAGGGCGCGGCTGGTGGGGCGGACGCGGCCGGCTGTCCGGACGTGACGAGGGTCGAGCCGGAGGCGCCCGCTATCAAAGCGGATTATACCGAGAACAAAATGGCCGCTGCTGCACCCGGTGTGCATGGCTTCTATCCCTGGATGAAGACTACTGGTAAGCAATTTGAAGCCTTTATAATGTATTGTAATAATTAGTATTTATTTTATTTTTTTGATATTAGCAGTTTTTTTTTATACACAAACTTAGCGTGGTAGTGTATATT
>BGZK01001878.1:0-97794 GCA_005406025.1 Eumeta japonica
ACACGCGATACGAGAAGAGTTGATCTGCGTGATGCTCACTCACTCGACGAAACGCAAGAGCAAAAGCTACTACTTCACCTCTGTATTCTGCGAGAGTGTGGGACCTCACCAGTCGGACCGAGCCATGTTCGTGCCGCAGACAAATTGGCCACGGTATGGCCTACCACTTTAACTTAGTTTCTTTGTACAACATTTACCAAAAAAGACGTTTCTTTTTCAGCCTTATAAATTCACTTCTAATTCCGACACTTAATCAACTACTACATTCGCTTTAATAAATAAAAGAAATATTTAAGATACATAGGTCACGGTCGTATAGTTATGTATGTATGTATATATATATACGTATATGATACGTACATATAATTACAATCTATAATATTGAAGTTTGAAGATTTATAAAGAAACAAAAATAAACCGAAGGTGTATATTCAATGTATACTACGACACAACAACGTGAGATGGAATTCCTAGAACAATTTTAACTGATCATACTTTAACTTCACTACTCAAAATATGTACTTTACCTACACACACACATATGTATATATATATATATATATATATATGTGTGTGTGTGTGTGTGAGTGTGTATGTATATATCTATGTATGTATAGCGAGTGAGCAATTAGTCTATAATTGTCTGCTAATAAGTCATTCTGATGGCACTCACAGAGGTCGTTGCGGAATAGATCCCAAAATTCTCTGAGGTCCTTTCTGAACCGTGTTACGCTCAGTTTCTTGTAGAAATAATAACACGAGACCACGACGTCCCGCGGATCTCGAACCACGTAAATCATCTTCGTTTTGTCCAAAAGATTTGGAGCCAGCACAGAGAGAGGAAGATGGGTCTTGAAAAACCTCGGCGAGGGTAGACCGCCAAAAGCTGCCGTATGACCTTTGTATTTCAGGTCCGCATAATTTGTAGTATTTTCGAAAACTTTAGGGTTGAAACTGAAATAAGAAACATAAAATATACTTTAAATTGATATCCGTCTTTATATGTAACATATAAAAACGGATATCAAATTAGCCTTTAGTCTTTATTTCATTGTAATAATTATATTTCTACATGAGGAAAATGTTCGTGGATACCCGGTGTCTTGGAATGGCCGACCGCGTTATGACGGGATCTTACTGACCAAAACCCTATGATGTCCTCATTATTTTCATACTGGAGCCTCGGGTATTCTGAGTGTTCGTCTTCTGCCCCAGCAACAGCAGCTCACCTTTAATAAGCCCTTGAGGTTGCACCACCGCCCTGACAGCTAAAGAGGCAACACTCGAAAAAGACCACATGCCACCACCACCTTGGGCTCTTAAGCTGTCGGCGGACTTCCCTAAGTCTACTACCTCCGGGCCTGCATCAATACTCACTCATAGTACAACACTCTCTCTTCGTGCGGCACAGAAAGAGCTTTTTCATAGTCCAGATTATTACAAATGAGCCACGTCTGCTCGGCCAGCCAGTGCGTACCTGAAAATTTTCTTGTGGTAAATTTTCTCTCAGTACACAATTCGAAATTCTTTCTAAATCTTATGTCCTTAATTAGAAGATTGGAAAAGCTATCTGTATTTTAAGCGTTGTGTTTTGTTAGCATTTGCATTTTAAGGACCTTTTATACATAGGGAACTCTGAAAATTTTTAATTTTGAAAATTCATATAGTTTTACCTTGTCTTGACGTAAATGGTCTACTTTACATTAACACAATACTGAAATATCTTAAAAGTGGTGTAATAATGTAAGTTGTATAAACATGTACCAGATCTGGAGAATCCTCCAATCCAGACATCATCTTCTCGTATTTCAAAGTTCCTAAGATTTTCTAACAGCTTTTTGTCTCCTGTTAGTAAATATCTCTTTCGTCCTAAATAAGAGCAACGCTTATAAAAATCTGAAACAGGATTTTATATTTACTTAAGTACTATATCACATTTATTAATCAGGCGTCATAACTCACTTCAACAGTTATGAAATAATTCCTCTATCGAGACCTAATTGTCGATCTTAACGTGAATTATTTGTCATATTCGTACACATGTGATCCGTGTGAAAATATTTTTATGTAAATGGAGTAATTCAAGATAAAATGGTATACGAATTAAATTTGGTCTAAATCATATATGATCACCTAATCTATAATGAATTTTCTTGAGAGTATTTTATAAACTCTTAAACGCTTAATTTCAAGGGCGTATTCAACGACGATTCCTTAAATTGAATTTCACGGTACCCTAAAGAAATCTCCCCTATTTTATGAAACTACAACGTCGAAAAGAAACTAGGTGTAGTCGTTTAACTGATACATGATATCGTCTATCGCCGACCAGCCGAATTACAATCTAAAAATTTACACTTCATGAACACAACTCACTTTATAGACCCACCGTTAAATAAAAAAATAGACTTATTCTTTTCCTACCAATACAATTAAATATAATACAAACTGAAAACGTAACTGAATCATGGCTGCGTTTTAGTGCAATGACTACGCAAATATGCAACATAACACAAACAATACTAATTCGTATTTACTTTCGGCAAAAAAAGTTTCGTAAAACATGCCTATATTCTTCTCAGCATTTTATTCTAAAGTATAATTCAAAGAAAGACATATTTAAAAAAACAAATAAAACAATGTAGAATTCCGTAGTTGCCCGTCATAACATGCGAACTTAAAATGGGGTTTTTCGTGGCAATGAACCTATAAATTGAGTTTATAGGTTCATAGAACCTATAAATTGAGTTCATTGTTTAACAGCAAAAAAGTTCTAAAAACGGGCCCATATAGAACGAGTGTTAAATATGCTATGATTTTATAATTTCTTAAATGTACATGGTTCATAAATTTAGATTTACTATATGTTCTACGCAACCAACAACATCATTTAAGTTGTACTAATTTTTGCGTTTTACTTCTCCAAGTACATTTTATAAGTTGGTCAACTAGTACTTGTTAACTTGTAAAACCTATAGTTTTCTTATTAATTACATTATATTACCTATTGCCGTAATTTTTTTTACACATATCCGAAAACAACCATTTAGCTGGCAGGTAGGCTGGAAGACAATTAACTCTAATGCCGCGGACATACATACGGACAAGCGGACGGATATGGCGTAAGTATAAGAGTTTCATTTTGACTGCGAAACTAAAAACGGACTTATATGTTTTAATTGTTTAACCCTAATAAACATTTTTTTGAAAACGAAAAGACGAAAAAATTTGTTCACGTGCTTCACAGTAGTAACGACAATTGTTTTTTCATGTGTAGTTACACTTAATTTTTAATTTTGTTCTAAAGATTCACTCGAAATCGATTATTTGTCGAATTATCCAGTTACAAATGCAACCGTTTCGAGAAATTCTTGTATCTCATCTACGAAATCCAGGAATTACTCTAAACTCATAATTCACTGACAACTCATGCACACGATCACGCAGTATTACTAATTGCGCGAAAAATTTAAAGAAGTACCTACATTTTTAAACACAAATTGAATTTCTTACTTTGATTGCCGTAGGCCTCTGTCAAGCGTTGCAGGACTTCGGGTTCCAGTTTCTGAATCTCACTATCTACAAACAATTAGAATGATTTTCCAAAATCAAATAAGCCTACATAATATAGTTCATCGGTAACGCCGGTCCATTAACAAACTTCATATTAATAAAGCGGAACTTGTAGCGCTAGAACCGTAGTAATCTAGACAGATAAACTCTAAATCGTTAAACATTTTTCACATACGCGAATATGGCTCGATAAAGTAAATAAATATGTACTGTCAACAACAAAAAATCAGTACCCATCCTGCACGACTTTGGCAGCACAAACCAGTTTACCAACTAACAGCGATTGCGAACGAATGTTTTTCTTGTATCGACGTATGTAAACACTTGTAGCATTCCATGTATTTGTCTTCATAAACACTCTAATTCACTTCACACACATTAATCTCACCGATAGCAGCGTGGAGTGGCGAAATACGATAACACAGTATTTAAACGGTGGTCAACGACTCACTTCGAGGTTGAGAGACATTTAATGTGATGTCGCAATATAATATTTGAAACTGAGTAACTGCTACTTCAATGATAACGCGGTCGCATATTAAGTTAATTATTAGTTATCTAGTGATGCACTTATTTTTTTTCCGAAGATTCGCTTATAATTAGACGATTTTAATAATATATTTTAATTTTAATAAAATATTGTACATTTACTTTCAACCAGTATTGCATTCACACATGACAGTCTACAAGGAATTGCATGCAAAAATTTAAGGGACTATTTTCACACTGTGCAATTTTATTCAATCACTTAGAAATTATTAGAAGACACATTGCGTGATTTATTTTTTAATTATTTATTTCATTCAAATATATTCTACATCTTCATGGATTTTTTCGAGTCATGCTTTTATGCTTAGAAAAATTGTATGGAGTAGTTTTTTTTTTTACATTTGCATGTGTAGCTGTAATCTAACCAGTACAGCAGCGGAAAAATAAATAAAGGGCTAAAAATACTCGTTTTGGAGAAGACCCGTGATCAACAGTAAGAGGAATATACAAGATTAGAGAGTGCTGTGATTAAATTATATATCGTCCATAGTTTATTTTTAAATATATTATAAGACTAAATTTTATAATGTACGATACTCAGCAAAGATATGTCTGGGAGCACGCGATATGATGATTACTGGTTTCGTTAGTGAAATGAAAACTCTGAAGTCGGCTCCTGTCTCAGTGAACACTACGAAGCTGGCGCTGATGCAGCACGTGTCATCCCTATTGTTTGTCTTCCTTCGCGCATAATTTCATGTTAAATATGCATGTGTTGTAAGATGACAAGAAGATCGTCGCCTTTGATGAAAATAAATTACATAATATAATGGAGTATTAACGAAAATGTTATTACAAAATAAAACTCAGAATATCTTAGATAGGATTTATTGAGGAAACGAGACTTGAAATTTTCTTGCATAGTCTACAAATATATGTCATATCAATGGACAAACACTGTTTTTATAAAACGTAAAAAAATATATGTAATTACATAAAAACATGAAATAAAATATGTATTAGAAAATAACATTAATAAAATAATTATGATCGGGGTAGTATGCTACTATTACTGCCAATATTTTAGGTAAATATTAGAAGAGCAGGAAGTTTAGGACATAGAATAAATTAAAGAAATGTAATTATTTATCTAATTAGTGGAAAAGACATTTAAATCGTAATCATTTTATTGGCTTCCAATTAAAGTTCTTTAAAAGTATACGTACTATATTATTAAGTATTAAAATGTCGATAACTAAATAGTAAAAAAAATTTATTACACTCCATAAAAATTGTACCTCCTGAAATTAGACGAGCGCCTCGTATTCCAGAAGGTAATCAATTATTTAGGAAGGAATTTAATTATTAATCATTTTGTCCTTACAAAAAGTCTCATACGAAAGCCATTTAACAAAAAGTGAGAATGAATATGTTGTCGATCACTTTTATTAAATATCATTATACATTTCGACATAATCGCCTGTTTATTCATTACAATGATTATTACACACAATATAACAATATTTTGTTAAATGTCCATAAAAGAAACACAAATTTCATACTCCACCAGTACAAAAATGTTTATAGTGAAAAATCTAAATCTACATCTATTAAATTCTCATTCATCCATTTTTCGGCTTCTTTGGTCATCTCTTCATCAAATTCTTTGCGCCACCCTCCTGCAACGCCTACAAAATTATCATTTTATTTAGTTCAATAATCAATCAATGTTTATACAGTAATTCTTCGCAATTCGTAAAATTGGACACATCAATGTACATTAATCAATATACAAGTTATATGCTTTTTAAAACTTCTAAACATTTATAATAAACGAAGAAAAAAATAATAACTATTTTTTTTAATGTTGATTTCACCATAGCTGAATTCTTAATATTAACACACTAATCCAAAAAATAACACAAACATTTGTAGAATGAAAACAAATTTTATTTTTAAAATCCACCTTTTCTGACCACTTCATTAGGCCGGTCTCCTAGCATTTCGTCAAAGTTTACAGCTTTATTTTCCTTCATGTTGCTAAATTGTAAATGCTCATACAAGGTATGGAACTGCTCTTCCGTGTAGCTTTTACCGAAAAACTTGGCAACTTTTCTTATTGTGGCGTGTAGATCCTGACGATAAAAAAGCTCGATTATCATTAATTTAAAAACTGACTAAAATTATTACAGAAAAATGACAAGCACTTCTTTTTTATTACAGCATTTTTGAGGGCCAAACAAGCATGAGACTACAGAGCAAGCGCTCACGGCCGCCCATGGACACTCGTTACCCTAAAGAACTCACCAATACGATAACGGTTACTTGGGTAAGAATGGAATATCTAATAGAGAGGAGAATGGGTTGATGATGCGGAGAGTGGAGTGGTGGAGAGGAGAGTGGTGTGATAACAAGGTGAGCAGGGTAATGGAGACGGAGTACACCTCTGAGACTTTCACTCACTGGACGAAATGCAATAGCGAAAGCTAATATTTCACGTCTGTGTTTTGTGAGAATGTGGTAACTCACTGGTCAAGCCCGCGCATTTTCGTGATGCAGCTAAGTTGATCACGGCATAACTCTATTTGCTTTATTTGCTGTAATATTACAATCTTACAATAGTGTAATATCTGTTATCGTCAAGATATATAACTGTAAGTCTAGATTTTAGTCAATTTAATAGTTTTAGGTTAAACATATTAAAAAGTTTTTTATGGAAAAATTTTCAAACTCACAAACTTTATATACATTTGTATAACTAATCTTAAATTCATAATTCTATTAATGTCATAAATTGATCCACACCATAAATATACTCTGTGACGAATTATAAATGAAATGACATATTAAATTGGTCGAATAAAAATGAAACTGCATAAACAAAAATTTTTTAATGAGTACATTCTTTCTAGCATATAAGTTTTTCTATTCTGTTTGAAAAAAGACACGGATCCCTTTTGCCCTCTCTAAGTATTGCAGCGACCTTCAAAATAGTATTATTCCAGGAGAGTAGGTACCAGTATCTTTATTACAGAAGAATCCTTGGACAGCCAAATTTGAGCTATATTTGCGTCCTAGGCTTATACATGAGTTTCTCTCGGAGTGATCGGTAACTGCTGCTAGTTATGATATAACGAAAAGTTTTCTAGGGATTTCTATTGAGTTATTGTGTTGTTAAGCGAAGTTTAGACAATTTTGCGTTAACTAACATTTCAAAACAGTGATAATTTCTTTTAGACTTTCTCTAGCAATAAATTTGGAAATGAACCCAGGAAGAGCGACTTTTAAGCTTTCAGAGATTTTTGAACCAATTATAAATAATATACATATTTATGTTAAAATATACTTATAAATAAATATATTAGATAAAAGTTACAATATTGATATGTACATATTATGTGTTTGTTAGGTTTGTATCAAAATTTAACTTTTTTCAAATTTATGGTTACTATAACTGCACTAAATTTTAATATCTCCGAGTACTTGAAGTAATCTCTGAGAAAACAATGTCCGTGATAATTTGACTTCAGAATATTAAGTGTGTATAATATAATATATACCTTATGCATTTCTTCATACGACAGAAACAAGAGATTAGGATGTTCTCTCTGCGCCCAGTACTCCTTTATGTTCTCAAAGTAAGGACAGTATGCACCTGTGAAAAAAAGGGTTATTGTTGTTGTTAGATTTTTCCCTTATATTTTGGTACATTAAATAGCTTAAAGGCTATTAAGGAAGTTGATAAGCGATTGCAATCCACTTAAGCTTAATTTTTAAGCACAACAGAATTTCTTATTTCGAGTCTTTATTCTAATCAAAAAATAACGCAAATGCATTTCAGTACATGCCACAATAAATAAAAGCATTACACTACTTCACTTTTCCATGAGTATTAATAGACCAGTTTATTTTTAAAATAAATACCACATTAATTTATTAAATATGTATAAGAGCTACACTTTAAAAATTGTTGCGAGCTACGTTTCGAACAAAAAAAAAATAAGAAATGGTAAATAATTTCTCTAAGAAAAAACTCGTGAATGCTACTCTATATGTAAACAAGTTTCCCATCGCACCCCCGCCATTCCCACTATCGACGCTTTTCATAAGTGTATACATTTTTTAATTTATTTATTTTTGGGATAGAATTTTCGAGAGTGCAATAATCTTGTTTGTGTTAGACGTGACATATTTACTGCTTATTTGTTAAATATATACTCTGTTGATTTATTTGTATTTAAAGAACATTATAAACGGCTAATCAAGGGGTACATATACAGGGCGGAATTTGGCCGTCGATAAATGAGTTCTGCGCTCGGTGCGTTCACAAACCAAGTGCGAGCAAATGCTAACATTCAAATAGTTCTGTGATAATTTATTATAATTGTGATTCGGAGTATACGCTTTCTCCTTTTCTACGTGTTTCTTTTCGTCTAAACCCAATTCTCCGATCCCCGTCGTAACAATATTATACATTTTGTCGACAATTTTGAATTTATAAATTATAAATAATTTACACTTACAGTGGCTACTATTTGTGAGTGTAATTCGCAACAATATTACTTAAATATCTCGCAATCCTGAAACTATACTAGTTGAGTTTGAAATTTACCAATATTTTATGTATTTATTTTATATTTAAATTAAATGATATTTAAGTTAAGCAGTAATCCGTCTGAAAATCACTCGTTAGGATGACACTCACAGAGGTCGTTGCGAAATAAATCCCAAAATTCTCTGAGATTTTTTTTAAACTGCGTCACCCTTAGATTCTTGTAGAAGTAATAACATGAGACCACGACGTCCCGCGGATCTCGGACCACGTACACCATCTTCGTTTTATTCAGCAGATTCGAAGCCAGCAACGAAAGAGGCAAATGCGTTTTAAAAAACCTTGGCGAAGGCAGACCGCCGAAAACTGTCGTATGACCTATGTACTTCATCTCAGCAAAGTTTGCGTTATTTTCGAAAACTCTAAGGTTGAAACTGAAATGAGAAATATAGAACACATTTTAAGCTGATGTTCGATTTTACATATTACATGTGATAACACAGCCTTTATTCTTATCCTTATTGTTTTTATATTGTTTATCAGTTATATAATATGCATTGTTCATCAACTATAACATAGTCTTTACAACCTGGACCCCATGTGATGTAACGTTGTAACTTCAATTCCATTTCCGCTCTCACAGCAATAGGACATTCTTTCTAGATGGTTCGATTATCACAACGTTCATTACAAAACCCGTTATCACTCACACGTAATTTGTCTTCAATTTCCTGTATTACTCATGCCAATACAGGCTATATACCGTATATTTTCAAACATTAATCTAACTCTCGCTTTTCCACTACTTTTTTCAGATAAGTTGTATCACCTTGTTTTGTGTTCTTCATATCAGTACATATGTTTAAATATGACTTACTAAAAATTATATGACCTACAAGTTATCGTTTGCTTACGCAATTTTAAAGTATCCGATATCTTGTGTTTAAAGTTCTAATTACATTAATTATTAAGCCCAAGGCACTGTTTAAAATTAGGAATCGACTCAAAAATGTAATTTGGTCTCTCTTTCCATACTATCCATAAATTTTATTGACTACATGCCCTGTCAGAGATCTGATATTCGAATATGCTTCATTTCGTTATCAAATTGCCATTCAACAATATTTAAATTTTCATTTAAAATTTTCAGAATTTCGTATATTCCCTCTTACAAAAACAAAAAAGAAATCTGAGAAAAATATTAATATAAATGGCACTTCTTAGTATTGAAATAAGTATTTAGGTCAACTATGAAAGTTTTTTTCTAGTTAAAAGTACACAAAAATCGTCAACACGCTTGACTGATTATGCAATATAGATGCAGTACTTATTCATATATTTCTATTTATGTGAAAACGATTTAATGTAAAGGCAGATATTTGATTGATAATTGTTTTTAACTTATTAGTGCAATTATTCGTTGTCATGTTTAAAGCTCATGCGAAGACAGCTCACTAAGTAACATATATTTTAAAACATATGTTTGATTTTACAAAAGCATATGTAGCTGATAAGCATTACGATGGTTTTGGAAAATCTACTGTAGGGTTTTTTAACTTCCCGCTAAGAAAATTGAAAATTTTCTAAAATTTTCGGCAAGTTATTGGTTTCACCCCATTTTGCAAAAATCGAGTTCTCATCAGATCTCGACGTTCTGAGGGTCTAGGAAGCTTCCCTGATCATCCCTGAGATGATGTCCGTATATCCGTGTGTGTTTGTGCGTGTGTGTGTGTGTGTGTGTGTGTGTGTGTTATGTATGTTATCAGAGGATAACGTTAACCTTATAACGAAAAAGTTATAAGAGTATAACTTTTAAACGGTTTGACCGAATCGAGCCAACTAAACGGTGTTCCAAAGAATTTCACCAAAATTAGGTTTCCTGAAAGTTTTGGTCGGTTTGGACCGGTAGATTTTGAGAAATTTTCAAAAAACTAAGAAAAAAATAATTTTTAAAAGTGATTTTTTCAAAATAACTTTAAAACGGCTTGACCGATCAATTCCAAAATCTAATAAGCTCTTAACCTATTAAAAACACGTTAGTTGCCGCAAACTGGGTCAAAATCGGTTGATTCGTTTGTGAATAATCGTTGTCAAAAGAAATCGAAAAAAAAACAGTTTTTTTGGAATAACTACGAAACGGCTTGACCGATCGATTTCAAATTCTAACCACCTCTTGACCCTGTAAAAACACGTCGATTGCCGCAAGCCGGGTCGAAGAAATCGAAACAAACCGTTTTTTTACTCAAAAAATTGCGTCAAATCCCGTATATTTTCGAGTGTTTTGAACTCGAAAATAGCGGGAAGTTTCAGGGTTGGCCTACATGGTTACCTATTTTTTTAAATACTTTTTGGTTTTGAATGAACACCAATATTTTAAAGTTGGTTAGCAACAATTCTCACTTAAATTTTCAAAACTTATAATAAAGTTCTTGTATAATCACGTAATAGGTCTCATTAATGTGAAAATAACTATTATGGTATATGTAATTCAACACAATTCTTAAAATCGAATGTCAAATCCGTTACCTAAAACATTACTTAATACGGTGACAAAAAAATAATCGAATAAAGAATAAATAAATAATAATAAAGTGCGTGTGTGTCAGCTCCAACTCATTATTGGAGTTTACTCCTAAGTAAGTTTAGAAGTGAGTCTTTGAATATAGTAGAAGATCCGAACTAAGATTGACCTTAACCGAACTGATAATAGAATGAAATATATTTCGTGACAAATTTAGTATATTAGAAAATATATAAAAATGGGTTGCCTAAAAAAATCATGGACAGAATATTTTTTATTATTTCTTAAAAAATAATTTTTAATTAAATTTTGCAACATCAAGGTAATAACATAATTTTTATCCCTACTTGAAGTATGAAATGTATAGAATGTGCAGCCGTTGGGTTGCCTATTATTTACCTGGACAAACTACGTGGTTGCCAGGTATAAACAGGTATGTCGATGCCAGTTACCTTCACTTGATATGATAATAGAAAAAAATTTATACCAAAATGAGCGCTGTTTTATTGCGAACACGTTGATATAAGGTTGTCTGCGAAAAATTTGGTCCTAATAGCGGTTTGCGATTTTTAAAGTTTTAAATTTTAACGTGAGCGGAACTGTGTGACAGAGGACCGAGTTGAGTATAGCGTGTAACAATAAAGGAGCCAACATTGCAGTCGCACATGATGGGACCTCGCATATAAAGAAGTGCGCATGCTCGGTATTTATACCATAGAGAATGACAACGATACTGTAGTAAACAGTGAGCGTTATTTTGGAGTAGCAACACGTGTATTTTGTATTTTGTCCATTGTTGTTATAAAAAAATGGTTAAAAAGTGTTTTTTGTGTGGCACGGACAATTCCGTAAGTGTTTTACTGAAGAAACTTTTAAAAACTGCTCAGTAAAGTTAGCTTTTCGGAACAAAAAGTTATTCAAATATCATGAAGTTGAATTAACAAAGCATTACTCGATAATGTTGGTTACCACACAACGTGTTACAAAAAAATAACTGTTTTATGCAGTAAATACAATGAATAATTTGAAATTTTTCGGACAGAGTATTCAGTAAGTACACAATTTACGATTCTATTAATTATTGAGGTTAGGATTTTCGTCTTCGTTTTTTAATTTTGTAAATGACGCTAAAAATAAAAGTTGTAGGAGAAAAGTTTTTAGGCTAAAATTGTGGGAAATTAATATCTCTACTAAAATAGTCTCTTATTATTTTTTGATATGACCACTATTAGCACCGTAACTGCAAGATTAACATTTAAATGAAGGTAACTGGCATCGACATACCTGTTTATACCTGGCAACCGTAGTTTGTCCAGGTAAATAATAAACGGCAACAGCTACATCTGTATATTCATTATCTTGAAATAATTATTATTAAAGTAATAAAAATAGTCTGTCAGGATTTTAGGCAACTTTTATATATTATAATATACTAAATTTGTCATGAAATATATTTCATTCTATTCGGTGAAGGTCGATCTTAGTTCGGATCTTAGACTAATACGCAATAGGCAAAAAGAGTATATAAAGGTATCTCTTATCATATTGAAGGTATGTATGTACTCCTTTTTCTCATTTATAATTATCATTATTAATAATTAATAATAATAATATTAAATATCAATATTAATAGAGGTAAATAAATAAAAAAAAAAGCCTCCCCGGCGGGGAATCGAACCCCGGTCTCCCGCGTGACAGGCGGGGATACTTACCACTATACTACCGAGGATGTTAAAATATTTCTAGAATATCAATTAATATTGTGAATGACGACAAAAAAACATGACCCTTTTAACTGAACACTTATCGTCATGATGTATCGTCATCGATAAAAGAAATTTATTATGATTCTTACAACAAGATATGTGGTTATCACCGCTAATGAGAGAGCAATCTTACGATATTTTTAAAACGAAACTAAGAAGTGACAAATGAAAAAACCATTTAAAAAAATTAAAAACATAACTGCGTAAAAAAGAACTAAGAACAAGGTGATTTAAAAGTTTATTCGATTAAATATTTTAAATATTTGAAGTCCGAAGTATCTGTTTCATGTTTTTTATTTGCTCCGACTCTTGCTACATTTATACCTCCGTCTGTAAATATTTATGACATTCGATTGAAAGATTTGTTGCGTGATCTTGTTATTAATTTATTTTTACGCGGTCGAGTTCTTTTAATTATATATTGTAATTTAAACTATGGGACTGAAATGAATATTCGTTTTTTTTTTATTATAAATATACAATATTTTTTTATAGAATATATATAAATTTTTACAAATACAATCAGGCCTATATCACAATATATATTTCTTATTCAAATAGTGTAAGAAATGTAATAAATAGAAATAGTACTTACTCATAGTACAAAACTCTCTCTTCATGTGGCACAGAAAGAGCTTTTTCGTAGTCCAAGTTGTTACAAATGAGCCAAGTTTTTTCGGCCAGCCAGTGCGTGCCTTAATAGAAAGTATTTTTTTTAGCAGAATATTGTTTTAGTTTGGCTTTGGCAATTGTTTTATATTTGGACTTACTTTCAATGATAGATAGTCTTTTGGAAAGTTTAAAAAAATATCTATACGAGTATTTTAGGGTACCCTAATTGAACGCATGAAAATCATGAAATTACTTCGATGTCTATTTGTCTTTTGCTCTATCACTGAGAAATATCCCTAAAGATTTTTCTAATTAAAACAAAAAATCCAAATGTGGCGAAATAAGCATCAGTCAGTTAAAAGCGAAAAACTGATTTTTGGGTCAATGTTATATAATGAAAATAAAAAAGAAAAGAGTGGTTTTTTACTATTTCGTAAAGTGAAAATACGAGTTCAAAAATATATTCACAACACTTTCATAAACCTTTGTCCTTGTTCATACAAAAAGATACTAGGTACAAATTATACAACTCGCACTACTTCTGCCGAATTCAAAAAGCGCAACTCAAAAAATATACACACTTCCAAGTTGGAATATTACATACATATTTATAAATTAAAAATGTACCAGGTTTGGAAAAACAAAATTTTTATGTAACTACCTACAATTGTTAATAAGAAAAGTCATCGAAAGAAAAATGACCATGATAAACACAAAGGCATATCTACACGACTCACGTACACGCAGCAAACATTAACACATCATTATAAGCATTCTGTTTTGATGTGCCATTCTCCTTTTCTTATTTCTAATAAGTTTTCTGATATATTTAGTAAAATTCTACTCCACGTTATCACATCGCTGATACGTATGGCCTAAAAGCAGTAAGAAAAAATGATTTCAACTAACTTACCCGATCTACAGAACCCTCCGATCCATACGTCGTCTTCTCGCACTTCGAAGTTCTTAATATTCTCTAAGAGGTCTTTTTCGCCGCTTAGCAAATATTTTTTTGGTCCTAAATAACAACAGCGTTTATAAAAATCTGAAACGGGATTTTATATCTATAAAAATAAGTTATTACATCATAGAATAGATAAAACGCATGTTAACCATATTTTAATACGTATTTTTGCTTTGCTAGAACTGTAGTAGGGCATTTAATATGAATGTCAAGGCTTCCGCAAAATCCACGCTTCACACTCATATCCGGTATAGATGATATGCTATAAGACAACTATACAAAAATATAAAAATATGGTGAGAAAAATATTATTATTTTGATTAACATTAGATATTTCAATTTTTACCTTTATTCACGTACGCCTCCGTCAAGCGTTGTAAAACCTCGACTTCCAGTTCTTGAAGTTGAAAATCTGTAAACATTTAAGAGAATTCTCTGAAACGTTTTATTTTTATAGTGTGTAACTATGAGAAGATAGTTGTATAGTGCATTAATGATTTCAGTAATTTATGAGAACATAAAATAATGAATATATTGTCGGTTGAAAATTGAAAGCAGAAAACAGCAAATCCCTAAGAAAGCAAAGTTTCAACTTCGTTAACTATTCTCATACTCGCCCAATTCTTAAGTCGGTAAATAGGTAAGTTAATAAAATAAAAAACAGTAAAAGTACCCATTTCGCGCGACTGTCAGCCTGAGTTGTGTAGTTAAACCCTAGCGGTTTTTATATGTTTTACGGTCGACGTGTCTCAACTTTTGAAGTGTTTTATTTATATGCGTTCCGTAAACACGGATAGTGTTTGACTGTCTGATAGCGGTGTCAAAAGTGGAAAATACGATAACACAAAGTCTAAACAGTAAATAGTCCCACTTTGAGATTTAATATGCGGTATGAATGCGATTATGCATCGTTTCTCTAAAAGGGAATATGTAATAAATAAAAAAACCAAAAAATAAATGATAAAATATATTTCGATTTCATTTATTTCATACATATAAATTAATTCACATTTTTTTTTGTTTTGTTGTTCACCTTGTCGTTGTTTATATAAAAAGCAATTGATATTATTTTATGTGTAAACAACGCCAAGGGTTTTCAAATTCTTTTCTCTTATATACTTTGTTGTAAACATTTTTATATAACGCTGTGTGCTGTGACAGCGATATAGCTTGATTGTCAAACGCAACATTTTATTGACTTTTATGTAATTATTGCATGATTTTTACTTTGAACATTTTAAATTGGTGTTTGGACAATTTTATTTGTTTATAAGTGTATATATTATTCGCTCGTGTTTGCAATAATAAAACTTTTATTAATGTTAACCCACTGCACAGTGTATAAGAAAATTACCAATATAATATATTTTATGTGCAATTTTGATTGTTTGCCCGAAAATGTAACCAATACGTTGATAGCGATGCACAGTGCGGCTTCCTTCAATACAGGGCATGATGACTGTCTTATTGCAAGTGACAGCTTTAATTCGCACATAGTCGCCATCAAAGAGACAGACATACATGGCTGCCCGCCGGGATACCGATTGCGCTGCAATCCGCGCCCGCAGGCTCTACGTGCTAAAGAGGGCGGGGATTTACATAAAAAATGTCGATGTCTCTATAGAGGAAATGTGGCTAACCACTAAAACTACTAGATAAGTGGCCGGTACGACGCATAAGCCACGGTGGATGAATGTAAATCATGAACACAATGATCGATTCAGTCTCTAAGTTTTTATACTATGATTACACAATTTTCACGAAAGATTTTAATGTCAATATGCTTCAAATTGATGACATAAGATTATAAAATTGATTAGTTTCTACGATGCAAGTGTACCACAATTTGTAGCAGAATCAGCACATCTCAATGATGATTCGCAAATTTTGAATGGCGTTGTATGCATTGACCGTCCAGTTCAAGAAGTCATAAACAACAATGACATCAGCGGATCAAGTGAGCACTTCGTGATTAATATAACGCTGACTATGAAAAAGATCAAAGTGCCTACAACAATTGTTACATAAAGACTATTACAAAATAAAAAGTATGAATAAATTTAATAGGGGCTTAAATTCTATTAACTGAGAATCCGTAGTCAGAGAATCCATTAATGACATTATGGTTGTCAAGTTTCATATCCGACCTGCACTTTGTACCTATCTCATAAAATCGAATAAAAATGTTCAATAGATTATTAAAAAAGTATAGAATTTTTAAACATATATGTATATACATTTTTGTACAAAAGATTTTGTTAATAACAAGTTCGTTCCAAAATTTATTAATCATCAATCACAAATTTAACGTACCATAAGACATAATAATAAAATAATAATGGAAAAACCTTATCACTCCAGATTAGGTTTATAAGTTAAAAATATACAAGTACTTGTAAATACAGCTTCTTATATAACCTTTTTTAGTTTTGAACTGTTCCAACTCTTAGAAATGGACGTCAAAGCCTGCACCAAGCAAAGGAAATGAAGAACAAAAGAGAAACAAAAGGAACATACCTTCCCCACTATATTTATTGACACACTATAGTATCTATTACCTATCACGAATCCAGTTTCTGGCTAAAGGTTGCACGAATACCGGCTGGCTCTACACTCCCATCACTCCTAATCCAAGCTAAAACCTACACTCCTCCATATATTTACGCTCCCTTCGGTGTATCGGGACTTGTCCCTTTCAGTCATTGTGACTGGCTGAAGGTTGAGCGATGATGATGATGATGATGATGATGATGATGTTGTGTCTGTTGAATTTCATAGTTATAACTTTCGAAAGTTCTTTGAAAGTTGAATATGCTTCAATCAAGACAAACTACGGTCGTGCATTTACAGTGGACAGAAGGGGATGCGGTCATACAAAGAAAAACATTGCACTGCCATCTTCTTTTTTGCTCGTATGACTCTATCCTTCTCTATTAACCGGAGGTGTTCGCCCGTTAATATTTATTATGTCATTGATGCCTTCTTTATTTTTTAAATTAAGTATTACCTACAATTATGTGTTCAATAGCTTTGTATAATAAAAAAGCAATCTAAAATACGCCAAAATAATAATCAAAACACTATAATTTATTAATGGCGTTTTTAAATTGGTGATGTATAGGGTGCAGGCCGGAGTTCCATACATTCGTGAAACCTCTCCTTGATAGAGCTCCGTAATGTAAGTGCGTATTTACACATAACGAGGCCCCTATAAGAAAAAAGCATATAAGTTTAGAAACACGTAAATGGAATTATTAAGTTCTTAAAAGTCTACTATAAACCGCCATGTAATGTAAAAAACTTACTTATTTTAACAGTTACGTTAATTATAAGACCTTATCAGATTTTGGAAATATCTTAAAAATAAAATTTTGTTGTATCCCAATAAAAATTGTTATCCTCCAGACAGCTATAATAAACTCGTTAAAATTAATGATGACTTTATATGTGTCTCTGAATATGAACTCCACTTCAGAAAAAAATTTATTCAACACTAATTTATTTTAGACTGCTTTATTTACACTGCGATCTGGCATGTTTATTTCATACAAACTTTCGGGCACTGCCTACCCTAACCCGCTTTAAAAGATCAAAAATTAAACAAACATCAATGTCATTTCACAAAAATATTAATTTTAAATAAAAAAATCAAACTTACGTAATACAATAACTAATAAAAACTTCATATGGATATACTAAGGCATCTCTAGTAGAAACATCTACACATAACCATAGAGGGCGTTTCCCTACGTTAAATGCGAAACACAGGCAGCCCGCGTTTCTGACTATATTGTACTTTCGAGTACAACACATATAAAAAATTGGTTTCTCATACAAGCTAACTATCAGCACACAGACGTAAATTTAGACATAGACTCAAATGAATAGTCGAAAAAATTAAATCGCTTCGTAATCTAAACATGTTTGTACTTTTAAATAGCGTTTTGCAATTGATAGATATATCTACCATTATACGTTATCGTTATTTTGCAACAAATAAAATTTCATAATTTTTATATTATCTGTATCATCCTTTCGTGCAATTAGTAAATATGTTTAGTTACTATTGTGAAATGTGTGTTGAAATTGTATGCTTATAAAAATTGGACAGTAGTACAGACACATTTAATTAGTTTTCTTATACAGTTTTGTTTTCATTGCTATTCGCACCCACAAAATCCGTTTGGAATTATTACGGGTATGTTGATTTGCGTAATTTGACAAATGCAGTTTAAATACATGACCATCCGGTAAAACACTTAAATTCAAGCATAAAATTATGTGCTTTTGGTAAAACTCGTATCAAAACAAGTCTATGCAGTCAATATAAATTAGACGATCAAAAACACAATTCAAAAATATATAGAAACCTTAACATATTTCAACTTTAAATCGATACAGTATGTTTTTTGGGTAAACAAGAATTGTCTGTTCAAGGACATAATGAAACAATGTCTTTGTTAAATAAAGGAAATCATTTAGGAATGGTAATTTTTTTGACGAAATATGATAGTATTTTCGAAAGTCATTAACTAACTTCCACTAACTGATTGAAAATGATTTAATTTTACCGCAAAGCGGTACTCAAGATAGATACAGGCTATTTATTTTAAGTACCGCTTCTCTAATATAGAGCCAAAATAAAAACATAAATACAGGATATTTATTTTAAGACGCTTATTATTGATGAAATTTCAACAGTCAGCGGAAGGGAACAGATCGTAGTTACATTGCGATATTTTGTAGATTCCAAAATAGTCGACCGATTTGTAAAATATGTGGGTGCCAATTTGGATCTCACAACTATTTCACTGAGGTCAGTACTTTTGCGTGTCCTCAAATAATATGACTGCTTATCTAAAATAATAGTTCAAACATATGACGGCGCGATAGTTATGTATTCTAAGCAAAACGGTGTCCAAGCTAAAATTAAAGAAATACACTGATTCACTTATCACGAGATCTCCGGAGCCACAGGTCGGATTTAATTAAAATTCGGCATTATTACTCTTTTTGAGACGTAAACGCTCGCTAAGAATAGATTTTAGGTAAATCGTAAAAAAAATATTAACATTTTATGAGATATTCGAAACTATGGGTCCAATTCACTTAAAATTTGGCACAGTTGCTCTTTTAGGGGCGTAAACGCTCACAAAGGACGAGTTTCATGCAAATCCTAACCAAAAAAATTTTCATGATCTTACGTCTTTGCGGGCGGAGCCGAGGGATAATGCTGACGTCTACACGGACGGAGCTGCAGGAAAAAGCTAGTATTATATATTTAGAAAATTATATTTGAACCATATATAGTATTTGGCTGTTGAGTTCTTGCTTTGGTTCAAATTTCTACGAGTGTCACTGTATACCTATAGGATTGACGTAATATCCTTTTTTTTCAATTCGCACATTCGTGCTGTTTGTCGTAAAGGACATCCATTGTACGCCTTCATCATCGCTGTCCAGCCCAGTGTAACTCATCCGTGACCATAAACTGTCCCAAACCTATCTTGTTTTGGCACTGTCATGAAATTAACAACAACTCTATCGCTTCAGATTTCCTATTCGATTTTGGGAAGCATCCTGATGTAGTAGTCCAAAGTCCAATATCAATGATATTAAAATTAAACTACTTTGGAACTATACTGAACGCAGCAGAAAATGAACCATTCAAGCGGGCTCATAAATAAGCTACCTATGCTCGAACATGTATAAAAAATTAAAATATGTACAAACGAATTTAGAACCTCCTCGTTTTTACTGAGTCTTTTAAAAAGAAGACGTATTGTTTTTTCCCAAATCCGATTACGAGTGTTCGGCCAGGCAATCAGATCTAGGAACTCATCTTTCTTCCTACAACTATAGTAGTTAATGGTAATAACCTTAAGTGTTCGTTTTCGTAACAAATTGTAAGGACGAGACAAAAAACAGAATAATAATTCAATGCTTCTGTAAGCATTTAAATAGTTACTGATTACTAATATCAATTTCCCTGTTGAAATCGATTAGTAACTATTTCAATCAGTTTCCTTGCTCAAGACAACTGCTAAGTTTTAATATCTTGCATTGAATTTTTGTTCGTATTTCTGAAAATTGCATTCTCATAATGCAACAAGAATCTGAAAACCAATAATTGAGAAACGTATTAATCATTTCAATATCCTATACAGTTTATATTATATTTTATTCACAGACTATAAATAAAATACCATAACCTTCAATTGTTTATTGTAAATATTTTGGCATGAGGCATGAGCAATAAAAAAAAAAACATAGTATATTATATCACATTATATACATTATAACGACATTATATCGAATACCACAGTTGAATAAATCTCGTCTCTATTATGAAAATTTCAAATCTACGTCTTTCAGATTCTCAGCCAGCCAGTCTTCGGCTTCTTTGGTCATTTGCTCGTCAAACTCCACGCGCCACCCACCCGCAACACCTACAAAATAATATTTATTTAAAAATATCACAATTAATTGTTTTTCAAATAATTTAATCATATGATATCAAAAATGAAAAGAATATTCACAAAACATTTATAATTTGGAAATTGCACTTTTTGAGGTTTTGTACCCGAAGAGTACTCAATAGAATTCTATTCCTACCATATCCTTCCTTTCATCTATCTACTCGTCCATCTCCGGTTCTTGTTGAAAAGCTATCATCTTACAAAAAAAAAACGCTATAATGTAAATTTTTCACAGATTGTATGTTGTTATGGTGAACACTTTCAAATGAAAGTATGTATGATAAGTATATAGCGAATTAAAAACAAATAGCCAATCCAGAAATTAATAACAAAATACAGTTCCTAGTGCCGTCTTATACAATCCCCATAATATGAGTTTCATAAAATAAAATATCACAATTAAATATTACATCAACCTATTTAATTTATGTATTACTAGCTTTTGCCCGCGGCTCCGTCCGCGTAGGCATAAAATGTATTCTTTCATCTTGTTCATATGGAAATTTTTTTATAGGGCCAATTTATACATATTGTGATATAACCACAGCCCTATATATTCGTAGCTATTTCGTTTACATGGCTGATATTTTTAAAACAATATAAAGCGACAACAAAAATTGTTGGAAGTTAAACATAATTCATACCTACTGATTTTTGTACATTTCATCACTATTAATTAAAATGAAAATCGGTCCAGCTATTCTCCAGTTATAAGTGTTCGAACAGTTATATTGTGTAATGTATTTAAATTGGAACTAAGTATTTTATAAGATGAACTCGCTAATATGTATTATAGGTATTATAAATGCTATAGTTTGTAAGGATGGATAGGTACGGAAGTATATAATGATTGATGGTAGTGCAAAAGTTATAGGTGGCTACTGTATACTCCTATAAACTATGTTAAACGATTTATTTTGGTCTGTATAAACATGCAGATTTTGCGATTAAGAAACGCGTGAGCAAGTCACAGAGAGCTGGCCGTGGGAAAAACATTGCGTGCTCAAATGTATGCCTGCTACCTTTATGGTCTGACCCTGCCGCCGGACCGCACCGTAATATCGCACTCGCTTGTCATTCGTCATAACTATTCAAATATTTGTCCAAATGATGGAGTGTAAAGACAAAGTTTATCTACTTTAAACACCAGATGCGATAAAATTATATATTTTGATATAAGGATCAATTTGTTACTAAAATGTGCATTAGAAATAAATTATCTATTATTATTGCATTTATGGTTCACTATTTTGGCGATAATGGCTTACATAAAAGATAGTTATATGCTGTCGTGAGCTTTTGTAGGACTATTTAAGATAAACATTTCCATTGTACATTATATACGTGTAATTCCAACGGTTTTGCGGCGCGCGCCAGAATACCTCGCAAGATGGCAGATTTTCTCCTGCTTACTTGACACTTCTCGTTATATTTTGGTTAATTCCACTATATCTTTATAAATTATAGCCTATGTGTTATTCTGATGTGTAAGCTATATATTATTGTACCGCGTCATCGAAATCCATTCAGTAGTTTTTGCGTGAAAGAGGAACAAACATCCATCCATACATCCATCCAAACAAACTTTCGCCTTTATAATATTAGTAAGGATAATGCTTAATAACAATTTGCTTGCTGCAATTATTACCAATTTCTGAAATTCACACTAATAATGCACTTCTTCAATGTCCCTCGGTGTGAAGCTCTCAGTAAATCGAACGCAAGCTAGGACAGTTTTCGCACTTGTAATTGTCAATTTTGCATTTTTCACTGCGCTGTAATTCTATTACAATTATCGCTTTTATAACACCGCCTTCATTTGGTCAAGCTATTGACAACCCATTGTTTAGCCATATTCCTCCATATTTATTATTAATATCTTATACAGGTGCGGCTCTCAAGCGCACCTCGTCGGCGCAGTGCGGACCAATAACGTAATAAACAGACCGTTGTCACCAATCTGGTGACCGCGTTCACAACCGACGCCTTATGAGGTGCTCTATATGACACAAAAGCTGTGGTGCGATTCGAATTCAATTTAAAAACTTATTAGTCGGGAAGGGAAACCGATACCGTCTCTATCACTCGGCCGCCGCCGCATCTCATCACCTCCAATTTGCAATATATTCGATAGAAATATTAAAATAATGATATTCCAAGTATCGGGGGCCTCTCCGGTAGTCATAATTTCATTTATGTTATCTGAAGCTATAACTTTCTGTTTGTTTTTTTTTTACAAATTCAACTTCAAACAAACCTAGTAACCCATATGCATACTTATCTCATTGTATTAAATATGCATGCAGCTGCCTCCACACGTACAATATTTACGTTACGTTATTCCACTTGATATTCCATATGAAATTCATTCTCATGAGGTGACCAAACAATGCTATTTGGTTCAAAAGGTTCTTATATTGGCAATATTAGTTTGTGAGTATATAAAGTATTAAAGTGGAAAATTATATAGCTTATCGGACAACTATTACCTTAAGTTGCTCATCTTTATGCATTTGCCAGCTTCCGCCCGCGGCTCCACTCGTGTGGACAAGAATGAAATCCTTTATCTTATATATAGACTGATTACGATCTTAATCATGATTGAGATCGCTATCGCGTTCTCGGTTCTGATTCTGGTTCTGCTCTCGATGCTAATTTTTTCACCTTAATTCTGATCGTGGTCCCGCCTCTGATGACGATTCTAGCCTCGATCCAAGTCGATTGCAATTCTAGGCCCGCTCTGAATTTTCGATTTCGGTACTGCCCTTTATTTAAATTCTGATTACGGTCTTGCTTTTGATTTTAGTCCCACACTAAATCCGACCTTAATTCCGCTCTCCATTTCGATCTCGTCTGGTCTCAACTTTTGATTCTGCTCTTCTCCCCGATCGCAATTTCGATTCCAATCCCGTCCTCAACTTTGAAACCAAAATTAAAAAATTGAGAAATTTTATCATTGCTTAGATTTTTCATGAACTCAGCTCAGAATAGAAGAATTTTCGTATTGAATAGCACTTAAAAAATATTGTTACATTTCCATCAGGAACATTGTATCGCCTTTTGTAAAAAAATATGCCTTCTCTTTATCCCCGAACGGATGCAGTTGCAAGATCTATCGGTTGAACAAAATATAGTTGCTGCTTACTGATTTATTCTCATTTTTTTATTGTAGTAAAGCAACTTCGAGAAAAACAACAAGTACATCGAAACCTTGTGCATTATGATAATACATCTTCATATATTCCGAACAAGACAACAGTTTTTAATTTCTGATTAGATCGTGATTTATCTTGAGCACATTCGGGACCTCGCTCCGTGTGATTTCCTTGTTTACCCAAATATTAAAGATTTCATTAGGGATTTGCGGAAACAGAAGAAGCTGGGATAGCCTTCGACCAGCACTTGGAATAAACTTCGTCCAACCGGCGTTCCTAATGAACAACGATCTCGCAATTGGCCCTAACAATCGCGATGAAAATTTTTGTTTACATAAAGACTTATTTTCAACGTTTCCTGTATAGGTTTTTTCCCTAATAAAAATCGATTTTACACAAAAAAAAATTTTGTAAACTTTGCTTTATAGCACCATCTAGTACGATGTTTAGGTACTACATTGCGTCGTTGATATGCTTATGGTTCTCAACAACAAATTCACTACATGACATGTACTAAATATAGTAGTACTACATAAAAAAAGGATAGGTAAATTTTGTAATTATATTTTATTGTAAATAAGCATGTAAAGCTTTTGCCAAGCGATGTTATTTAGTTATATTTAAGACGCAGAGCATGCTCGATCGCTGAGGTGCTATTCTTTACTTTACAAAGGTAAAAATCATTTTAATAAGATATTCGTTCAATGATGCCAAATTTCATCAAGACTTTCATATTGGTTTTAACGTGAAAACGTAATAGACAGGCAGAGACACTGACAGACGACAGACACATTTTTGCGTTTAAAATATCTGTATAATTTTGTGGTACGGATATCTTGCATTTTGCAACGTACCGGACATTGATTAAAACTAGGACTTGTACGAAACAATTAGCGGAAGTTGCAGCAAAGTTCGTATTAAGATCGCGTTCGGAAAAATTGAACCCCATGGACGAAATAGAAGAGACATTACAGATTACGTTAATAATATATCGATAGGTCCAGCCCATAACTTCCTTCGAATAAAATACAATTTCGGGAAGCTTTCGTTCTAGTTTCAATCACTCAAAGGTAAAATATCTTCTTATTGGAGATTTAAGCGCCCCTTGAATTTTCCTTTTTTTTATATTCGATAAGTTTCCTTCGTGTCTTTTGTTTGACTACGAACGCCCAATGCTTTATTTGTTCCAAAAAAAAAAGAATACATCTTTTAATACAAGTCTTCATTTCTTTTTATGGATTTTCCGTATCTACTCGCTTGTCACCACTTGTGTTCGACTTAAAGATTTTATTTTGTTCTTCTCATTTAAAAATAGAGTAATATTATATAATAAAAAAACTGAATATTTTTGTAATGTTTTCAAAAAGCATAGCAGCATACGAGCCACTAGATCGTTGGTGAGTCACCAAAGCGTTCATGAGAGGTATTTTGCGGTGGTTTGGCCTCTGGAAAGGATGAATGAAAGTAGACTGACAAAAGAAATCTGTAGAGCGAATGTGTGTGATGGAAAGGTCGGCAAGGGTCGCCCTAGACAATCCTATGCAGACCATATTGATGGCGTATTAAAAAAGGGCAAATTTTAAGCACCCGAAATTGACGAGCTTGCATGAAAAGTTTGATGGATGGCGGCGAAGCAAGAGAGATATGCAAAGATCGTACCATGTGGAAATCTTCTGGCAAATAGGGGTGAGTTTATATTATTATTATATTAAATTCGAATCCAATTATGCTGTTTTTGGACTTGTGCAAGAACGAATGAACATACAACTAAAAGAAGTTTTGACTTCCGGAATAAAAAACTTCCCGTATGATGGAATAAGTGTATAAAATTAACAGGGGAATACATTGAAAATGGCATATATTTTATATTTTGTTTCTAATAAAAATCATTTTATTTAAAAATCATTTTATTAAAATGACTTCTGTATCTTATTAAAATAAATCTTGATTTTCTTGTCAATAGACATAGATAATAGAGCATAATAATGCTCGCCATGCGATAATAAAGAAAATACCTTTCTATTTCACTATGATCTCGTCAATTAGAGTAAACCGTAATTTTATAAAACCCACCTTTCCTGACCACTTCATTGGCCTGATCCCCCAGCATTTCGTCAAAATTTACAGCCTTGTTTTTCTTCATGTTGCTAAACTGTAAGTGCTCGTACAAACTATCGAATTGTTCTTGTGTGTAATTTTTTCCCAAAAAATTGGCAACTTTCCTCATTGTACCATGTAAGTCCTGTAAAAAACAAGTTTATTTTTAATATATTTCTAAATCACTATTCAAAATTCCGAAGTGTTATAATAAAATCATGGAGGCACGCATTCACTTCGAATCCATATCTTTAATTCCAGGAATGAAAGCATCCAATGATAATTAAGGCGAAAAATATATTATTGCTGCGAGTATACCAATAATGTCGGTTTTACTTTTACGCTTTTATGAATTAAATTTTTCGAATTAAATTATTTTTATTCTTAAGTAAATATTAGATGAATCTTAATTTTAGATGCATTTTTTAAACACTATGTTCTTGTGTATATCCATTTATCTATATTTACAATTATAAATAATTAAAATCACATAATCGTCAGGAATAAAAAATTATGATATATAGAAATGGCTAAGGATACAGTTGAAAAATTATTATTATAATATTAGAAATTCACTGCCTTCCCAATGAATATAACTTCATACGTCGTTATATTAAATAAAATGTTAAAATGGCGCAATTAAATTAATTAGTAGAGGAAAATGAATAGTTAGAAATCAAACTTAACACATACCGCATACATTTCCTCGTAGAATAAAAACAAAAGATTGGGATGGTTTTTCTGCGCCCAGTACTCTTTGATATTTTCGAAGTAAGGACAATATACACCTGTGAATTTAATATCAATTTAATTGCCATTATTTTATATATGTTGGATTAAGAATGATAATTAAATAGAGTAACCTAACTTATTCAAGTATAATAGAAATAACTACAATATTGTATTGGAAAATACGAGATTATTGACAAGTAAATGTCTAATCAAACTTTTATAGTTATGAAAACACTACGACGGTGGATTGCATCAGAAGTAAAAATATTAATTTGTAAACCTAACTTGACAAATCCTTAAAGAATTGGGGAATAAAGTATGGATTATTTATCAAATCTTAGGTTGATGAATTACGGTTTACTTTTGGTTCAATCGGCAGCTAGTCCTCAAGTTTGTGAAACATCCTTAAAGCCGCAAAACAAAATTAAATATACATTTATTTAAAACGTTTTATTGACCCATCAATAAATAAAGAGTACAAATCATTAAAAATAGTTATGAAACACTCACAATGGCCAGTTCGGAATAAATACCAAAACTCCTTGAGGTCCTTCTTGAAACTCGCGTATTTATGGTTCTTATAGAAATGATAACACGAAACAACGACATCTCGCGGATCTCTGACCACGTACACCATTTTATTCTTATCCAACAGGTCCGCCGGCAGCAGCGACAGAGGCAGATGCGTTTTGAAAAACCTCGGGGAAGGGAGGTCGCCGAAAGCTGTCGTATGACCTTTGTATTGTGCAGCTGTGATATTCCCAGCCGTTAGATCAAAAACTCTAGGATTGAAACTGAAACAAACAAATCATAAACACTTGAATTCACCTTTTATTTCAAATCACAAAGAAATCGTGTTTTAGTTTAAGAAGACACCTTAAAGAGGCTTTTTATTTTAATTATTAGTACCCAATTTATTTTAAAGTAATGAGGACAAAATATCAGTATACATAGCTTAGGATATAACGAAAATTTAAGAGGTTAAACTTAGTTGTAAAAAGAAATAACTAAAGCCATTTAGACCAGAAGCGGATGAGTGGTCCAAAGATACCTCTTCGTCTTGAACCAGGTCTTGAACCAAAAACTACCAGATTGGAATCCTGACTATAACAAACGAATTAATCAATAACGTATTAAATAATATTAAATCATTTTTTAATTAGCTCGGAAAGTACATTAAGATCGTAAACGTTATCGCATTAGTGGCATTAATCACTATCGACCCTTATCTGTTTTCGTGTCAGATTTTGATCACGCCATTGCTGAGGCACATTCTCCTACATTTTTTTTTGATTGAAAAAATTAGGAACTGTAAACTCTCTAGTTTGCCCCAGTGCGGACTGAAAGCTATCAACGACTGTTATGATGATTTATGAAGACTGTCGACGACTGCTATGACGACTTATGAAGACTGGCAACGACTGTTTGATGATTTATGAAGGTTATCAACGACTGTTATGATGACTTTGGAGGCTGTCAACGACTGTTATTATGATTTATGAAGGCT
Organism: Eumeta japonica; assembly: GCA_005406025.1. Taxonomy (NCBI): domain Eukaryota; kingdom Metazoa; phylum Arthropoda; class Insecta; order Lepidoptera; family Psychidae; genus Eumeta; species Eumeta japonica. Next base: position 28,448 of record BGZK01001878.1, read on the forward strand.
GCCAACGACTGTTATGACGACTTATGAAGGCCGGCAACGACTGATATAATGACCTATGGAGACTGGCAACGACTGTTTGATGATTTATGAAGGCTGTCAACGACTGTTAGGAAGATTTATGAATGCTGTCAACGACTGTTATGACGATTTATGAAGGCTGTCAACGACTGTTATGACGATTTATGAAGGCTGTCGACGACTGCTATGATGACTTATGAAGGCTGTCAACGACTGTTATAACCAATTTGATGACGACCTCTGGGACCGACGGCTTAACGTACTCCATAAAGCACGACGTGACTGATTTTAATTTGCTTTAGTTAAAAATTTATTGGTCGACGTTTTTTTTAAGCATTGATCCATCACCACAAGATGGAGGTTTTTAACGCCGGAGTTACACTTCGTAGTCTATTGCTGGTAGAACAAGCAAACAGAAAGGTAGAAGCATCATATGATGACATTTTGTTTTTTGAGCCTATTGAGAAAATGTATACTATTAATTTACAATAAAACGTGCAAGCAACTGAAATTTGACGAGCGTAAGCCGGTCGTTAACGAGAATTGAGTTTACTTGTGTTCTATGCTGGCTAAGTTCGTTAATACGAGAAGTGACAGTACATACAACATACGCACGAACTCTAGTCGATTATAATCAAACATACGATGTTCAGATATATCTGAATACACAAGTTCTACAAAGGTCTCACCAAACGAACTGAGTGCGCTCTGTGCGATATTTACATGAGTCATTTATCTCTGTTTGAAAGTTTCATGTATATACTTGTATACATATGTATTAATATATATTATAAGAAATGTGACAATGTAATACGTACTCAAAATAAAACACTCTCTCTTCGTGCGGCACAGAAAGAGCTTTTTCGTAGTCCAAATTGTTACAAATGAGCCACGTCTGCTCGGCCAGCCAATGGGTACCTGAGGATATAAAGATCAATCATATTAAAAAAAAAATATTGTAGTCAGTGAAAAGTGCCCATTGACCTTGGATCATGGGAGAAGTTGCTCAATATACGAGTGACAAAATAAGTGTAAAAATGGCCGTACTTTTGATTGCATTAATTTAGAAACCTGATTTTTTACAATTTCAAGTGACCGTAGACTTGTAATTTGATATTAATTACACCTTATTGATGCCTTCACGCATTCCTGAGAAAAAGGGTCTTGACAGACAGTCAAGTCAATAAAATCATCCTGTATGGATTTATTTTGAGGTACGGGACCCTAGGAATAAGGTTTAATTACAGAGTCCTAAAATAAGCGCTAATTCGGAGGAGTATTGAAGTAAAAAAAAATTTAGAGAGTGTGTGCTTAATACCACACGGCAGAAGTGAAAACTTCATTGGCAATCGCAATCAATTTATATATATATAGTAAGCATTAGCTAATTTCCTCTTTCGTGTTAATTCGTCATCGAGTTTGCAATCTGAAAAAGAGAATATTCAAACATTCATACCTCATATTATTATTACTCATAAAAATAACTTGTGTCTCAACATATTTATTTTTGAATATGGGAAAGTAAAAGTTAACAGAGAATAAAAGTTAGGTTAATTTTTTATTATATTACATACACATATATTTATGTGTTTGCATGTATGTATGTATATGTATATGTAAACATGAAGTGACTTACCTATACGATCGAATTGCTCTTTATAATAACAATAACAATAATTATGATTTTTATAATGTTTATAATATTTTTTAAATATATAATATTAGCACGATAAACCGCTAACTATACACACTAACCTCACAATGTGAACCAAATAACTGTTAAAATAATTATTATTACGTTCCAATAATAACTATTAAACTAATAAAGACAATTAATTCGTATGAATTGAATATACTAAACACAGCGACACAACAGTGAAGAGCAGCTGACTGTATCTTTCTCGCTCGGGTACACTCGGCGGTCCCTAGTTCACCCGATCGAGCCTTTCACCTCAGAGCGTGACGGATCAGTCTAACTTACTACCTACGATAAAATCTGTGTGCAGTGCGCCAAAAGAAGTTTTCACTTCAAAAAGAGTACAGTTTGTTCAAAATCGACACTAGTGGAAATTATTCAGTTGTTTACCTGTAGTTCGAAATTATTTTATTGCAGATTTCATTTTTGAAGAAGTCGTGACGCTTACCTGACCTAGAGAAACCTCCGACCCATACGTCATCTTCTCGGAGTTCAAATGACTTAATACTTTCTAATAGTACAGTGTTATCCGGAAACAAATACTTTTTCGGTCCATAGTAGCACAAATTGGCATCACCGAAACCTGCAAAAGACCAGAAACCATACTATAGTTAATAATAATTGTTTTTTTTTATTATATGTATAGACGAATGCAGATATACGAGTACACATCTAACGGAAGAGATAAGGACCTGCGCGTCGAGCGAAAATTTACAGCAATAAAAGCAATAGGCATCTATTAAAGAAAATTCTGCTGAATGGCTAACCATCGTGATCGGATTAAGAGCTGGTTTCCGATGGTAAAGGTATAAATTTGGAGAGAGAATACGTAAACCTCAATCAAAAATATGCAAAAAATATTTTTGTATATTTTTGAATATACAAAAATATCCATTATTACGAATTTGGCAACGAATGCTGATTTTCAAATCCTTTGTATATTAATAAATAGTAGCAGATCATGCTTATGATATGAGGTGAGAGAAGGAATGCTTCACCGAACACATTGATCGAATAATAATAATTTAATTTGGCCAAAAGTGGTTAATTTTGTGCAACCGCAATATTTCATAAATTTAAAAATTTGAAGACTAATTTCGCTAGAAACCGTAACGTTCTCAGTGTTCCTACATCCAATACCTGAGAAGTAATTATTGAGTTTGATAAATCACGCTTTCGTTGGCAATAGTTACGAACTATTGATGATATAAAAATGGTCTTATCACGCGAAGAGAATTCGACATCGTGCTCCGTCGCGTACAAAATCAAAATAAATACATGTAAATAAATATATGATATTTGTAATTATATCCAAACAATCAGATAGCAAACAAACGCTTAATTTTTACAAATATTTTTTTCGTTTGTTATATATACCCTAGTATCAAGATGCTTTTTCAAGATTCCATATTTTTAAATTATCGACTAATTACAACTTTATAATTAATTTAGTTAATTTGCATGTGGGTTAAACCATAGTTGAAAGTGGATAAGAGCATGTCGCGCCATACTCACTGTAAGGTTCTGAAGCCTTTACCACAAATAAATACACTATGGATGAACAAAACTACGTTATTATACTTTTTTCCACGTTTCCCGCACAGAATAGGTATAAGCACTTTAATTGTCTATAACTAGAGAAACAAGTAGGTATGCCGACTATTACTGTAAAACTAGTGTAAATTAAAGTGCGCCAGCAAAAGAGCGTATCTTCATAGCACTTACGTCCTTTTATTGAGAAACGCAGTTTTTGGACATAACTCAAAAAAGGTATATCTCATGTACTTCAAAATAATTTGCGTTGAAAGTATTTATTAAGAGTTATCTTTATAATTAATAATTTTATAATGTTTAAAAAATTAATGTTTAAAAAATAGAGTGGGAGAAACAATTTCTGCTAATTTCGGAGCAATTATTTCCGAAAATATTCAATTAATCAAAAAAAAAATCGTAGAAACCTTAAAATATTTTTAAAATAACTATAGAAATATATGACACTTGTTGATGTTTACTGAAAAGAATTTTTTTCCGCTTTTGTTACATGTATGGAGTGCCCTCCCTAGAAATATTTATTTTTTATTATTTAGCTATCAAACTAGCAGTAGCACATAAATAGCAGCTTCTACAAGACATCTATACTTTGAATTTCAGTAATATACATCTTGAAGTTTTTGAACAAAATGCCTGTATCATGCGGACGGACATACGACAAGACGGATAAGGATTCTGTTTTACCATTTTGGCTGGGAACCCTAATAAAATTAACCAAAATTTGATATGGTTAATTTTAGTACAACTACCAAATTATTCTTACAGGTACAAATTATATAATCCTTTTTCTAATCCTTTATAATATAAAAATACTACCATTGATGTGGATCATATTTTCATTTACATTCTTATAATTAATTCACCCTATTTATACTGTTACCACTAAAGGATTCCGACGTGTTCCTGCTAAGATTTGTCAACTTGAAATAATATAAATGAATTAAAATACGTAGTTTAATTCTGCATATACTAGATTTTACTAATAGTCACAAAAGAGTACTTGCTATATATAGTAAATTGTAATATTATCCTCAACTCCTAACCGTTAAAATGTGCTGTAATTTCTATCATTAGCTCAGCAGCATGAGACGGTAACTACCAGACTAAAAAACTGGAATACCCAAAAAAAAAGCTGACATTTGAGGGTATCCCTCGATTTCCCTGGGATACCATAATCAAATCTTGACTTGATGACTATGGGACCACACCCTTTCAAGGTAAAATTTTGAAATCGATCCAAAGTCGATGATGTTATCGCTGTACATAAAGCCTCGTCCTTTTTTGAAATCGTTTAAAAGAAAAACATTGAACAATGGAGAGACAGTAAGTAGTTCATTGCTGTCAGTTACAATAAGGATGTCTGTTAAAAGTCTAATGGTCTGCTAAGGAGATTGGTGAAATGCCTGTTATTTTCTTCGATGTTTATCGCCGAGGCTTCTTGTGTCGTTTTTATTGTTTATGGATCTACAATATACAACATGCAATAAATTGACTGATTTTAGTTGCCGCCACTGCTAATTTTTAAGGTTCGTCGATTGTACCTAAAATGAAAACTATAAACAGTAATGTCGTTTCTTGGTGTAATCTGAGGTTTTATCATTAGATATTGAATAACTTGCCGCGAGTTGTGTATTTTAGAAAGAAGTCTTTTTCTTAAAAATCGATGGTAGTGTTTATATTACTGTAAAAAACAAACAAGAATACCTGTACTGTAAAAACAGTAAGTAACATAATTTTCCATTTTCTGTTTAAAAATAAGCAATTTTTCAAGTTTTTTTTCATTTAGTTTTATAGATATCCAGATGCCAAAATCAATTTTATATTTTCGTCAAATTCATAAACTTTACGACACAGGATTTAGATTATTATAAAATTATATGCTTAAGACACCCCGCGTTATATCTTTGAAAACAATATTGTAATATTGTTTATAATTAATTTCGAACGTCACGGAGACAAGAATTCCATAAAAAAAAAAGGATTAAAAAATCCGACTGCGTAAAAGTGAACTAAAAGATGTGAACAAGATGAAGTAAAAAAGCGTCCATTTAAAGTCGACAAATATTTGCAGCCTTTAGCGACACTCACAAGATTAAGATAAATCGATTGACGTAAAAATCATCAGTTTTAACTCACGTGTCTAGTATCTAGAGCGCCACAAAGAACAAATGTATGTTTGTTCTTATGTATACTTACACATATAAGCTGATAAACACATTACCCTGTTTACGTCGAGCAGTCGGGTAAAAATCCAAGCATTCTTTTTTAAAATTCATTATGATTGAACGGTGTCTATTTTAAAGAATAATTGGGCGTCGTATATGAGTGATCAGAAGTTACGATAAAGCTTAATATTAAGCATAATAAATATAGTTTAAAAAACTAAAAAACACGCTTTGATGATCACATCGAACTAAAAAACGAAAAATAATTCTTAATGTGGGCAGAAAATATAAATGAACGAAAAAAGATTAGCATTATTGTGAAAAAAGCGTGGGGTGCTTGATAAGTGAAAAAAATATGGCACAAAGCCCCCACGCTTTTTTTACAATAATACTAATCTTTTTTCGTTCATTTATATTTTCTGCCTATATTAAGAATTATTTTTCGTTTTTTAGTTCGATGTGATCATCAAAGCGTGTTTTTATTTTAAACTATATTTATTTCCTTTTTAGTTCAATGTGATGATTAAAGCGTGTTTTTTAGTTTTTTAAACTATATTTATTTTATTCTTTTTAGTTTGATCGATTGTCAAAAAAAATTGTATTCCGAGTTCTTGTGAATGTTTGGACGTGACGCACATTTTTTAGTATCATAAATCTACGACAGAGGGTGTACGGATGGGAAATTCTTTCCGAACAGGAGAATTAGGGTCAAGGTGTTAATTTTCAAAAATGATACTGAAGTCGATAGTATTGTAAACCTTTGATAGAGGGCGGATGATTATAAAATTCTCTTCGAATAGAAGATTTAAATTTGTGGTCTTAATTTCTGAGAATAATTCAGTTTTGACGTTTTTACTATAGAGTTTAATATGAAATATTATTTTATGTATCATGAATCCATTTTCTTTATAGATGAGTTGATTGAAAATATGAACTTTTCTACTTAACTTCTACATCCAAAATTTTAATTATATTCATTTAAATTTCAAAAAGAAATCTTCAGAAAACTAAATATTTTATCAACATCAAATTATGACATTGTATGAATTAATCCTTGTACCCATTTTTTATATTAATTCTATTTATACGTAAGTCCCTATTTTGAACTGATTGAATTTACATCGATACCAAATAGAATTACCAAACCAAATTAATTAATCCTGGCGATCCTGATCAGGACAATTAGATAAACTTATCAAATTATTGTATTGTCACCGGTCGTTGATAAGTCTACAAAGTTTCAATAAAATCTGACCGTTCAAAGTGGGTCAAAATCGAGTGCAAAGAAGTCGGTTACAAACAAACAAGCAAACAAACAAACATACAAGTGAAGCTAATAAAAGCGTGTTAAAAGGAACTCAGTTGTAGTTCTTTGAGAATAAATTATTTTTAACTTATTTATATTTAAAATGCTATAAAAACATCATAATAAAAACATGGATATTTTTATTTTGTTAATAAGATTTCCATATAATATGCAAAAATCTAAGTTATTCTTATAATATAAAAAAATAGAAAGGAACCACATAATCAATTTAATAACCATAGATATTAACAACATGTACTGTTTTTATTGTATTTACCTGTGTTAGAGTAAGCTTCCGTCAAACGCTCCCTTATTTTGGCATCGATTTTGTCCACTGAAAACAGAAAAATAACTTTTTTATTGCATGTACACTTTTAATAATTAGTACTCACATGTATGTCGATTATAGTAAACCGAAAATATTTCGATTATTTAAGGAAAATCTTTTAGAACATTTCGTGTAATATTTAGAGTTTCGTAGTCAATAAGGAACCCTTATACTTTCGCCTTGTCCCTCTGTCTGTCTGTATGTTTGTCCTCGGTTTATCTAAAGACTCTTAGTAGTAGAGAACTATAATTTGGTATGAGTATACATGTTAATGGCGCTGACAAAAGGACAATGTTAAAAAAAATTTTAAGTGATATTTCTCTTACTAATATTTTAATTAATATAATTTTTAACTCTCGTCTAACCCATAGTGTATGGCGTATTCAAAAATATTGTGAAACCCTGAAAGTCTTTTTGTTATTTCAGAGATCCGTGTGCGAAATACTGAGCCTTCAAGTGCAAAATTTTTGTTATATTCAAGTGTCCCCTCCCCTCAACCGACTAAAAAAATGGTTATTCTTGGATAAGTTAAAAAATTCACAGCAGTAGTATACATAACGAATTTAAAAGGAAAACTGTCACAGCTATAGACTTTACAACTTACAAATAATAGACGACCAACTTAAAAAATGAACTTGGCGAAGTAAAGCACAAAATTTCGTACAAACTCGATTGAATGTTACTTAGATGACGCTATTAGTTGTGTAAATATTAGCTTACGAAATATTAGCTTATGAAGTTGTGGGAATATAAAATCATAACATCTTTAACGCCCGTCTTATGTGGGCCGCTCTTTTATACATCATTAGCTAAATCGTAAACTCAATTAATAGGTTCATAGGATGAAACCAAAAACCTTCTTAATAATTCTCATATTGTGACGAGTAACTACGGAATCACACACGGCCTCGCACACACTTAACCCGTTTTTTTTAAGTAATGATACACTTCGAATTAATTCAGTACAATGAATAATATTGCATTTATTTAAAATTAAAACGATTTAGTTAAGATCAAATGAATTTAATTTGAGAAAAGAAGACGAAAGAGAAGATGGAGAGGTCGAAAATTATATCTAATAATGATTCGATTTTTGAAATTTCTCACATGTGAAGCTTATGAGGGAAGGATCAACCTATATAAAACCAAATTTGTCGTGATGTAAGTAGCGGATTTACAAAAGCAACATTGTAGCTTCTGTACAAACAGAAGCTCCAATATCTGCGCCAGAAGAAATACAGCACAAACTGACTGTACAATCTGAATATGAAACTGGCTATGGTTTCATAACCATACTTAGAGGAATCAAATAGAGCTCTATTGTCATCATAGTTGTTCGACCTATTTATACATAGTTGATGGAATTGTTTGAAAAAATAATAATGTGAAATAATTATAGGTGAACCATCTGTCACCTGTAAACCAAGGACTAAGTAATCATTGTAACATCAGCGTGGGAGTTGAACGAAATGGTAACGAAATGAATAATCTTGTGAAGAATAGAGCTATAAAAATGAATATTAACAAGACTTAGACCATAGTGAACGAAAAATGAATAAGCATGGTTTGATAAAACATACGGAAAGGAAGAAAGAGAGGTGAACAAGTTAAACATTTTCTTTATTTTGGTTGTTCACTAGAAAATGATAGTAAACATTATATAAATATTGAAAGGAGGGTAAATGCGGGTAATAAAGATAATGAAGGAGATCTTGCCTGCTGTTATGAATGGTAAATTTGTCTCAATCGGAAATCAAATCAAACGCTTTTGCTTAACTGTCCATAATAAAGATCCTAAGCCACTGTACGGCAGTGAATGTTGAGTGTGGTAAAAGAAATATGAAAGTAGTATCGATCCAGCGAAGATACAATGCCTGCGTAGTATGTGTGGTGTTATCTTTGAAATATATATAGGAATTATAATAGGTATGTCAGAAAATGGTGTAGTTCGGAAGATGTAGTGTCTAAAATAAAAAAAAAAAGGTATGGCGAAGTGATATGATCTGACGAAACAAATCGACAAAGCGAATGTGAGTGGTAGAAAATTTTATGCAGACCAAACTAGTAATATATTCAGAAGTGCTAAATTTTAAATATGTAGCCAACGAGCTCGTATAAACGATCAATGAATGTCAGCAAATCCCGGAGGTCTGTAAGATCAGACTATGAAATCTGTGGTATCTGCCTATCCTAATGGGAAACATACGTGAAACTTTTAGTAGATTTCATAAAAATCTAACTATTGTATTTGTCCTCATGGCGCAAATTTGAAAAATTTTGCTGTTTTGGACTTAACTCAACGAGCTGAGTCAGAAAATACATATGGTTCAATAGTTTATATATGTATATATTAATATACAATATAACGCGGGTTTTGTCAGCACAATAGCGTCTACAATTCTTTAGAGATCTTAATGAAACTTAATATACATGTTTTATGGACAATTACAAAGGTGAGTTCAAATTTGAGCCAAATCGGTCAACTAGTTTAAAAATTACAACATTTTAAAATTTGAAAATCCCAAAATTACATATTTTATATGAATTACGTATGAAAATAAAATAAAATCTACTTCCATTTCGGCTGCCGAATGGCCTTTTTTTTTAATAATGAAAATTAAACTAACTATTAATATTTGTACTAAATATTACCCATGGTCTTTTCCTTTATGCGATGTATTTAAGTTATTTAAAACACAAAGTGATCATACACTGACAAGAACAGACTAATGAGTTAGGAAATAGAAACACCTGCATTAAATAAAATGATCGATAAGAGGATTATACTATTGGATGTTTTACGATTAACATGAAAGATAGTTCCGCAGTTAAAAACATTGTTTTTAATGAATTGTAGATTTAATTGATATAAAGGGACTGCGCACTTAACAGCAACACTAGTAGTGGTTTCGTAACATTAATGTCAAATCGTTAGTTTTCGAAATCACTACAACAAAAACTAACTGGCTTCTTCGAAGAGTAGCATCGTTCTAAATCTCTGATAGTTGGCAATTGTTCCCTCTTGTCCCATCCTAAATACCGTCCACGATATATGTAATGCCGTTGACTAATCAACCACAAAGTGCGTAACAATTACAAATCACTAGATTTGTATGGTTAAAAAACATTACACCACTTACCATCTAACGATGAACATTTTGGGATTCAACTGTGTAGAAAAAGACGGTTTCGCACATTCAGCATTATCGCTGCTAGGAAATTTATTTTAGTACGAGAGGGGGTAGCCGAATGGCCAAGAGCGATGTCTTCAAATCAGAAAGTTTGACTCTTGATCACGATCGAATCGGTTAATTAGTTATTAATTGAAGTTGGGTAGAAAACCGCTCAATCCATGTTTCTGAGAGCACGGTAATCAGTTGCTCTTGGATGTTGGTTATATATAATGATTAAAAAAGACTTCAATGAAAAATGAAACAAATGAAACTCAAAATGATTACAAATAAAAAACGCAATAAACACGGTTATTGGTAATATTCATAATTATTTAATATACATATACATATATTGCATGAAATTCTCTATTAAAAACAAAATAAAAATTTCGTGAATTTTTAATTTATCTTTATTATGAATTTTTAATTTATCTTTATTAAAAATTCATGAAATTTTCGGTATATTTCAATTTTATAAAAAAAAAATGATTTTTGGAATGAAAACATTACATAAAAAAATTTATGATTGATTCAATATTTTCACATGTTGATCGTAAACTCCTACTCGGGTTTTCTTGGCGATTTTCCTCTCTATCCGCAGGAAGAGAAAGAAGGAGTGATCCAACTCTCACTGAAAAAGAGAACAGGGCTCTGCCTACGTAACTCTAATACACTTAATCTGCTTTGTCGCTAAGCGAAAGTAATCAGACAGATAAAACACAATGACACAGATTATATAGATATGACTTCCATTATCCGTTCGAATTATAAAAATAAATATAGTTACATACAATAGTTTATAAATAATATAAAAATCAGTATAACTTTGTTTGTTTGTATTTTATGTGCTGCCACACCATTCTTCCGAACACGATAAAGCTGTCAACTTCATCGCTGACATTTCTGTGAAAAAGTTTTTTCACGCCTAGAAAGGTGTGAAAAAACTTAGCATTTATACCCGACTTTGTACGCGTATTTGTACTAACGAAACGAACTACTGAACCGATTCTAAAAATTTTTTTACTAATTAGAAGCTACCTGAGTAAAAATAGACTATTGACATTTGTCTTTGGGTTATTAACAAGTTTGTGCCACAACAGATTCTAAGGCCTCTTTAACCCGTAAAAAGCTACACTGCCTCCGAGTAATATAACCAAAATTTTATTTTGATAGTAACATTTACCTCGACTTCGTCCAAATTTGATCGGTAGCGGAATTGAAATCACAAGGGGACAAGAACCAGAACCGAAAGCTGGGACTGGGAGGGATCGAAATCGAGAACGGGACCAAGGTCGAAATCAGCTGTGGGACTCAAACTAGATTGAAGAGCATGACCGGAATAGGAATAAGGAGCAATTTCAACCTACACTACTTGACCAATTCCAAATAGGAAAGCGCTCTCTATCTTAACAACTTCATTTGTCCTTGAAAGATAGATATAGAGATAGTGACATGAAATAATAGGATGATGTCAAAGGTGTAATGACTTAATAAGAAATCGGCTAAGAGCATGTCGGATTATGCTCCCTGTAGGGTTCCGAAGCCGTTACTACAAAGAAATGCACTACAGAAGAAACTACGTTGTTACACGTTTTTCCACGTATCGTGCACATAACAGGTGTAAAAACTTTAGTTGCCTATAACTAGAGAAACAAGTAGGTATGTCAATTATGATTCCTAAACTAGTGTAAACTAAGGTGCACCAGCGAAAGGGCATATGTTCCTAGCACTTGTCCTTGTGTTGAGCAGCGCAGTTTTTCAGCAATAACTCAGATACAGTAAATCCGATGATCTTCAAAACAATTTTTCGTGAAAAGTATTTATTAAGCGTTATTTCTGTTATTTTTTCAAATTTTTTGAAATTACAGTTTAAAAAATAGAGGAGGGAATAATTTCTGTTATTTTCGAAGCGATTATTTCCGAAAATATTCATTTATTCAAAAAAGTTTGCATAAAAACCTTAAAATGTTTTTTAAAAAAACTATCAAAATATGTTATGCTTACTGAAAAAAAATTTTTTCAGCTTCTGTTACATGTACGGAGTGCCCTCCCTAGAAATATTTATTTTTGGTTTTTAACTACGAAACTAAGTAGCGGCTTATGCGAGGCATATATACTCCGAATTTAATCAATATACATCTTGTAGTTTTTGAATAAAATGCCTATAACATATGGACAGACTGACATAACGAATTTATAAGGGTTCCGTTTTTGCCATTTTGGCTCGGAGCCCTAAAAAGGGCATGTTGAACTGTTTCCACTAACTTTGAAGGAAAAATGGAAATAGATTATAGAATGAAATCTATGTAGTATTAACGTGCTAGAAGAGGTAAAGGATGTCCTAGAAAATATTATACCGGCCAATTTGATAACATATACGTCAAAGAAGGGCCAAGTATAAAGCAGCATGTAGGTACCTAAGAATAAACGAGTATAACTTATTAAATACCGCTTTATATGACGACGTAAAAAATGAATAAAATCAATGTGTGAAAAAATATACTAGGTCTATTCATAACAATGAGAATACAGCAATAAAGCTATCGAAGCTTGCTCTACTTATGTGGATGTGTTCAGACGTCTAAAATTATGATATCTAATAAACAAAAGAATATTTGTTCATTGTTGTTCACAAATTTTGAAGATAGATTAGAAAAGACTTGCAATTCTGCAAAAACACGCTCGCCCTTCTAAAGCTGCTGCAACTAAGAAGCAAAGGGAATATCGACTTATCTCTTTACCCTAACTATTAAAATATCATATACATAAAATATATTTATATCAAAATATAAAATATACTTATATCAGCAATATTGCTTATATAAGTGTATATTTATGCGTATAATCTCATAAGTAAAAATGATAACCTAATTTGTACGTGCAATAAAATTATCTGATTGTGTCTGTACATTTAATATATTTATCGAATACTTTACTACGGGTGAAACAGAGTGTGTAGCAGAATACAATACGACTATTGTATCGATTTTTTTTTTTGTTTATCTGTTTGAACACGCTAATATCCAATTAACTACACGAGTTTTCAATAGGTTTTCACAGGTATTTTAAGCACAGCTTGGAACGACATACAGGGCTTATTTCATCAAAATCGACTTATAAAAATTTTTTTGAGATTATTTACCGTAATTGTATTTAGTTAATATTATTAGGTAAATTCCATGCATACGAATTGATTAAGCCAGAAGATCGGCAATGAAAAATTTCAATGGCTTCTGTTGAAATCGCGAATCCTACCACTTACCTTGGCGATGTGGAATGCACCCATAGAGATCCCACCGAAACGACTAACACATGGTATTTCCATGTCATACATATTAATTATAATTATAACAATAATACTTATAATAATAATAAACATACGTAGGACGCATTCTAAATAGCCCATACTTTTATCTACATCATGCTTCAAGTAATAGCGAGTTAATATAGTAATAATAAATAATAGATATCACGTTGAAGAAAAAATATTCAACTTTTTTCCTTACTGCTGGACGTGACCCCCATCCAGCCTTTCGCCCTAGACTTCCATAACAGACGATCCTAGGCTACCTGTAATCCACGGTGACTTGCAATCCTGAACAGAATGTCAGATTATTGTCACTCTATTTAGTTTTATAATAGTCTTAAATGAAACATGTGCACATCCAAATCATTAATACATATTTTTTAATGGCAACACTTGGGCGTTTTATCATGGTGGATCGTATACTTCAATTTAAAGACAAATCTCCTTGTGAGTGTCTCTTAACGTTGTAATCAAATATTTGTTAAAACAAAAACAAGCGATCTCATTGTGCGTACAAAACCCCACAACAACAACTTTAATTTACGAGCGAAGAAAAAGAACTCTATATTAAGTTCATTAAGCACAGAGCATAAGTTCAATTTATTTCACGCAGGAAGTGACAACGCCGTTTATTCGACGCGATGAACAATGAAGTGAAGCACAATAGGCTTTCACATAATCCATTAGGTTATTAGTTCAACACGGGGCATAAGGTGTGTAAAGGAAAACAGCTTTAAAATAAACTGTACCGACGCCCACCCCGCCATCTACAATGAATTTAACAACTATACTACAATAAAAAAAATTGAGGTTGAACGCGTGATGAAATTCACTTTTTCTTGAAATTGCAATAGTATCATTTGAAATAGTACCAATTTTTCTAAGTTGATTAAATTTATTTCCTTACATTTCCACTTATTTACTACCGCTACACACAATAAAATACTGGCAAATAGCATGTCGGACCATGCTCATTAAAAGTTTCCGAAGCCCTTATTACAAAGAAATGCGCTACAGATGAAAAAAGTACGTTGTTACACTTTTTCCATGTTTCCAGCACAAAATAGTTATAAGCACTTTAGTCGCCTATAACTAGAAAAACAAGTAAGTATGTCGACTATTACTATTAAACTAGTGTAAACTAAAGTGCATTAGCAAAAGAGCGTATCTTCATGGCACTTACGTACTTTTGTTGAGAAGTGCAGTTTATCGGCATTAACTCAAAAACAGTATATCCGATTACGTTCAAAATAATTTTTTTTAAAGTGTTTATGAAGCGTTACTTCGTTATTTTTGTCATATTTTTTTGGACAAACGTCTTAGTAGATGAAGGGCACAATTTCTGCAAGTTTCAGAGCGATTATATCCGAAATTATTCACGTAATCAGAAAAGTTGCTTAAAGACCTTAGAATGTTTTTTAAAAGTACAGTCGAAAGATGTTGATGACTCGTTGACGTATGCTAAAAAATTTTTTTCAGCTTTCGTTACATGTATGGAGTGCCCTCCTAGAAATATTTATTTTTGTTATAATATTTAACAATAAACTAAGTAACAATTTGTACAAGACACCTACACTATCAATTTCATCAATATGCGTCTTGTAGTTTTTGAATAAAATGCCCGTGACATACGGACGAACTGACGGATGGACATGACGAACCTATAAGGGTTCCATTTTTGCCATTTTTAATCGGAACCTTAAAAATTGTGTTCTAATTTATTTACAAAAGTTTATGAAGGTGACATTTAACTATCCATGAATGGAGTACAACCGTAAGTGCTCCATCGAGATAAATATATGTTAAGAAATTAGCAATATGTTTGCCATCTCACATTAATAAGACTGTTTTTGGATATCTCGTTAAATATCACATCGCACTGTGTTGTTTTAGGCTTACCCTACAATCATTCTTATTCTACAGCAGAAACCGTTTAGTAGAAAACGTTTACATAAATGAAATAACAGTAATAAATAGAATTCAAAAAGATAGCTTTAAAAAATCTCACGTCCTAAGTATTATGATGCTTTGTACTTTTAATGTAGTCAAGGGAATAGAACCTTTATGGCACATACACATGCCGCCATTTTGATTTTTTTTCTTAAAGTTTCCGTGCGCGATGATAGCTGTATATATGGACAGAGGATACGTTAACAGACAAAAAAATGTCGAGTAATATGTTATTAGCCACGTATTGAGTATGCTTTCAAAGTACCTATATACTCGTCTACGTTATCTACTACGTTGTGTGGCCTTCTAATAATTGTAAGTTAAATTAACGTGGGAACTATCGCAATGGAATGCGTATATAAACGTATTTACGGGATTTTTAATGATTGTCATTTTTCTCATATGGCGATCTTTACCTCCAAATATCTCGGCAACGTGATACTTTAGGGTACCGTGTTACTTGACGTTTTTTGTTTTCAAAAATATCCTCTACTCATATATACCCCTTTCATCATGAGAGGAAATTAAAAAAAAAAATATTAAAATTAGCGGCATGTGGATATGCCAGCTACATAGAAAAAAATTCGAATCCCTTTATCAATTAAAAGGTTGCTATCTTCAAATAAATATTGCCTTTTCATTTTTGTGAGAGTAGTTTCATTTTTTAAGTCCAAGCCCATTGTTCTAATTTTTTAAATATGGAGAATAATATAATGAGCATTCTTAATTAAATGAATACGTGTTTATTGAAAATAATCATATCTATTTTGAGACACTAACTTCTATAAGTGTTGTAACTGATCACTACAAAACATAATCTCTCACAAGTTGGCAAAAAATAAAAGTAACAAACTTTACGAAAATCATATACAATTATGTCTATTTTTATTGACGTATTTATTTCTTTATTTGCAGATAAAGAACTTTTAGACAGGTACAAAAAAGATAACAAGAAGATTGCGATGAATATATCGATACTTAAGTATTCCTAGTGATCTAGGAAATTAATTTTTATATATAATAAGAAATTAAAATTAAGGAGACCTTACATTCTACCAATGCTTCAATTATTACTGTCTACTATATACTTAGCTAAATATGTAATAAGATGAACAGAACCGATAAAAATCATAGACATTACCACAAAGTGTATAAGTGCAGATTGATGTTATTAAACTATATGAAACTCCGTGTTAACTGTACATCCCTGAAAAGTGGACATAAAAAAAAACGTAATGTATATTTAAACAGCAATGTAATCAGCGTCAATATGTTCGGGATTGATGCCTGCTACCAATACAAATATTGTGCGTTTTCCTAACAATCGGTCGCACAAAGCGTGGAAATCCGAGCAGGTTTTCGCCTCGTCACCCTTATGGACGATTACGTGTTGACGCGGAGCCGCTAGTGGCGCCTGGATGTGGCCCCGGCAAGGGGCACATTGTGTGATGTCGTTCAGTATATATTTAAATTTTGGACATCTACGGGTTAGTAAAACTCCAATTAGCGTTCTCGTGAGCGTTTTGAGGTAGCTAGTCAATGTCTGAAAATGTGTTATCTATCGACCGATTTTAAGAATAACCATTACACTTCTTCGTTAAATATCAGATAATTATTTATTGCACAACCATCAATCAACGTTATGTAATTTTTTTTTCATACTTGATATGTACTGGGAAATACATGCATTTCATTTTTCATGACTTTTTAATGGAGTAAGGGATTATTCCGTTAAAAAGCCATGAAATATTAAATAAAGATGCAACTACATGCTGTATTTTTCATTAGATTTCAATTTCGCTATCGTTTTCCGGTCGGATTTTGTCTAATAATTCCTCTCTAGTCGTAGAGAGGAATTATTAGACGTATTAGGCGTTTTAGTGAGATCACCAGCTGGGATCTCACTAAAACGCTTTCGTAGCTCTTGCAGCCCAAAAAATGCCACCTCCACGACGAGCTCGCTTCGGCCCGCCTCGCACATAAAAGCTGCTCAATCACGTCGATTAGTAGCTAACCGCGGTGCTCTACAAAACTTATTGTCGCGGCGACACAATAAGCTCCGTGGCGATCTTTCATATTCTTGGGTTGCACAACCCGACGCCGTTTGGACAGCCGTCTGCGAGCCCGTCGCGTCTATTTAAAGGGAGAGGCACCTCCTGACACTCCAGTCGGACTGGGGAAATCGAACGAAAATCGACAAGTACTTGGAAAATTTGTTCAGAATAACGTAATCGAAGCGTTCGTTTCCCATTCTAAAATGAGGTTTAGTCGGATTTTGCAATTTGTTTAATTATGATTGCTTTATTACAATTTTGTTGAATAAAATGGTCTTTCTTAATTAGTGCTCTTTGTTGTTGATAGAAAAGTGACTAAGTATTCCTTAAAAAAGTGTACTTCGAAATAAATATTAAAGACGGATTTGAAATTAGAACCTATAAAAACAACTTTAACTAGTTCATATCCCGTTCATATACTTAACGATTAGAAAAAACTCATTTCAATTATATAGAAAAATAAAAAAATACAAGAAAAAAGAAACCTGTTATTTTTCAAACATCAAATTTCAAATAAAAGCGTATTGGCAATAACAATGCAAGCTAGCTAAAAAAAAGTTTTGTAAAAGCTACTCAAATAAATATAACAATACAAAAATGGAGCCTCAAATCGAACCTCTCGATTTGTCAACGAAACCTCGTAGAGTCGAACAGACCCTGGACTTCCGATCGATAGTCGGCCTGAACACTCACCTGCTCAGGCTGTACGAAAAGACTCTGAGCCCGTTGAACAGTCTCCTATTCAGCAGCAAAGGCTCCTCGGTCTGCCCGCCCAGGGCCGGCCACGGCAAGAACGTGCTGCCGTGCCAGGTGTGCCTGAAGACGTTCGACAGGCCTTCGCTGTTGAAACGCCACATGAGGACTCATACAGGTAACTAGCTACCTTTAATCGTGTCTTACACTTCATGAAATATTTTTTGTATTAACCGTGAAAATTGTGATATTACTTTTATACGATAATGTTACCAAGTGTGAGTTTGCACGTAAGCGACTTTGTCACAATCGAGATTCACCTGCAACATGTGAATATATAAATATTTAGTTTTATGTATGTTTTATGAACATTATTAATTTTATTGATTATACAACTTTTACAATAATGAAATCATGCGAAAAATGCAACATACAAATTGATAATTAATTTAATAACGTGTGTTTTGAATAGTGCAGTCTTATTATAAAAATTTTTCAAAAATTTCATGCCTTATTATATAAATTAAAGTGTTACGAATTCAGATGTACTTAATTTCGTATCAATGTTGATAAAATGTCCCAGCTGCATTTCGTCTAAATTCGGTCTCCTTTCATGTAAACACCCTTTCATCGTTCATATCATATCACTATGTGCATTTATATAACAACAATGACATTGTCGCATTCAGGAGAGAAGCCTCACATCTGCAACGTGTGCAGTAAGGGCTTCAGCACCTCCAGCTCCTTGAACACACACCGGCGAATACACACCGGTAACTATGCCCTTTTGAAAGAAAAAAGTCGTGAAAGGAAGCTTGCCCACCGGCGGAGTGACACTTCTACAACCCTTTGCCGCCCTAACACTGAACACATTTTTATTTTCAGGAGAAAAGCCTCACAAATGCCCCGAATGCGGAAAATGCTTCACAGCCAGCTCGAACCTGTACTACCATCGCATGACCCATACCAAGGTGAGATTTTATGTACAAGTCTTTAAGCTGCATGTATCAAGAACAGTGTCTTATTTTTAAAACAATATGTTCGCTAAATGAAACTACTACTACACGATGAAGTAACACCAGTTTTGTGGAACCACAGATTATTTCACTTTTAGAACGAGCAAGTAAGCAAGCATATAGTACATTGTGTGACACGGGATGGAACGAAATGATTACAGACGGTGGTGAAGTCGCCTGCCTGAATGAAGTGAGAGCAGACGTCGCCCGAAGTCTGAAGTCGTGTTTCATCCCGTGCCACATATTACATTTTTCATACAACCTGATTTGAAAATGCAAGCCTTAACAATTTTTTTTTGTTCGTTTTAATCGTTAGATAATAATATCTGTCGGATAAACTAATTATTACTATGATATTTACAGAGATTTGAAATAAACAAAAGCTACTACAAAAGGATTAAAAATAGAACTGCAATGATTGCAACTTCATTAAACGGGCGTAAGTTATAACTTTCTGCTCTAGAGAAGAAAACGGTTGTTTTTGCTCCGCTAACAGTCGCATTAGTCTGAAATTGTCTAGTTCGGTTAGCTCAAAAGGCATTGACTCATGCATTCTCTATGTGCGAAAATTGAACGCGTGCTGTTTCACACCCTTCCACAAACAACGAATGGAGCCGTGAATGGCGCTAGTATTTAAATATATGATATTCCATACTGTCATAAACGTCGTAGCTGTATTTTGAATTCATTTTAAAACTTAATAGTAACTAGTATTAAGGAAGCTGTAATGAAAGTGCTAATGAATAGTGAATGCGAGAAAAAATGTCTGGCGCTACAAGTCGTAGAAGACTGAATTCTTCTACGATTATCTGCTGCTACATGCTGCGCATCGATGTACTTACACGTAGAATTGAATTCGATAAACTGTATATTAGTGATTTGTTGAAAAGTCGAAATACATTGAAGAATTTCTGGTTACTGAATAAAAATGCCGGAAATATGAAACTGCGTTGTGTTGCAAGACATTTTATATGATAGTTAAAATTGGACACATAAGAGAATTAATAACATTATTCCAAAAACCAAAATGAGCCTATGAATTTATGAGGTTTCCTTTAAATACCAATTATATGTCCTACTTTGAGGTTTTTTTTTATAAAAGGAAGGAAGGAAAATAGGAAGGAAATTTTTTTAGAAAAATAGGAAGTTAATAACTTAATTTTGAAATGATTCTTTCAAAACGAAGTTATAGTAACCCCGGTAAGTATAATCGATAAAAATTATGATGAATGTTATGGCGAAGGTTTATATTAAGCGCCTACTTATATTAATACTATACACAAATTTATTGGCATTATCAAGGCCATAAGTTTAAAGCCTATCACTATATTCGTACTTAAACACAGAATCTTTTCCATAAAACAATTAACTGATAGTCCTTTTACGTCCAATATGAACAGTGCCATGCATTGTGAGCTGCCCGAGTAATCTCTATGGACTGTAATCGGATATCGATTTATCGATAAGGGTTTTATTTTCGTAATTTATTATAGTTTTACGGCGAGTCACACCTAACGAAAAAAACTGAAAAATCGAACTTAAATGTAACATCTGACGATAACGAATGGTCAATCTGTCAGCTTTCCGTATACCTAGGTTCTCGTGTCGAATTTGAATGCTCCACTTCTGCTGACCACTGGAGGTGTACCTTGTCACATTTCTTTTTTTTTATTTCAAATGTAAAAGTTTGCACCTTAAGCCGCCCGTCCCGGCCTAGTTTACGGGCCACTAACGGCCGTTATCACCAATGTGGAGATAACGTATGTTAACGTTAACGATAACCCAGGTTCGAAAGCATTACTTTTAGCTCCAGAGATCCTGGGGTTCTTTGTTTGTGTTGTTAATTTTTAATTGTTATTAAACATTCGTCGTTATTAAAAAATCAAGTCGATTATCTACTATGTTAAACGACCAACAATTAATATATGGGTTGTCATTTACAATTTTCCGTTTTTTTTTCTGCAAGGCGGCTTGCAGAAAAAAAAAAGAGAACTACACCCCCTAATCGTTTTTAAGAGATATTCTTTGTGGAATGTAGTATAGTAGATACGTTGTAAATTCACATGGGTTTTTTATATTCAATAAGGGGATGATTACTATAATTGATTTTTTAGCGGAAGATATGAATGCTCTAATAATGTGTTACAGAACATAATATTGATTTTTGTAATAATAATATTGTCCGTGGTGCCTAAAAGCCTAGAACATTTTGTAGTTCGAAAAAAATTCTAAGGCATCTCGTATATTGAAATTAGGTTTACATTTCAGGTTGTCTGAAGTAATAAATTATTTTACATGTATCTACAATCAGTGAGTATCATAACCCTTTCTACTGTAGTCGATTAAAAAAATTTCACTTCCACCAGAACAAGCCGCATCCCTGCCCGATTTGTCCGCGCTCGTTCCCCACGCCGGGCGAGTTGCGCGCGCACAGGCCACGCACGGAGCGGCCCCGCCGCACCCCTGCCCCCTCTGCGCACGCGGCTTCGGCAAGCACGGCGCACTGAGACAGCACATCAGACAACACCACATGGCGTAAGTTAACTCTACTAACAATGTAAAATCTTTATATTCCATTATCGCCTCCTCGTTATTGTACAACACATACTGTATGTCTCCCATCAGAGAGAGTACGTCACCTACTGTGTCAGATAATTTTAATCGTCAATTTGCTCCGAGTGTGCGTTAAGTTCTTTAATCACCGCACTGTCAAACCACTTTGTATTTAAGATCGAGTCTCTAGCCTTAAATACGAAGTGGAACCCGGGTTGCGGGTCGGGGGTGCTAACAACGGTATTCACCGTGGCGATGACAAAATCCGAAGCAGGCGACTTAGTATGTTTTCCTAAGGACGAAGCGAGTGGTATAATTTAACTTGAATTAATAAACTCATTACTCAATTCACCCACAGTCAGGATAGTCTCCGTTATTTAATGTATTTTTGTATTAAATAAATAATAAAAATAACGAATGCGTTTAAAAGACTGAAACATTTCTTTTTGAGCTAAGAATATTGCTCACGCTGGAATGTCAAGACGAAAGACAATGTGTACGGATAGTAATTAATGTAAAATGGAAATACAATGTAAACTAGTAAACAAATAAAAATATTTCTCGTAATACTCATTTAATTTTAGATAAAAAACAAAACTGAATTGTACTATTTAGAATAAAATATTGCAACTATCACTACCTCAGCTTCGAAAAATTGAATCATTTTTCGAAGATGAGAGAATTCATCTTCATTAAAATTATTTGTAAAATTCTCTGTAAATTTTACCATTTTGTGTACTAACGAGAGTACAACGATGGAAATAATTGCTGACAAGTGGAGTAAAATAAATTTTCGATCGTAAAGCGTTCTCAAATGCTTTACATTATAAGTGGGGTAAAGTAGGAAAAGGAATGTTATTTTTCACGAAAATCTATCCTGATTTGCAAACTTGTATACATAAATGCTGCATGCGATGTGTCGTGTCGAAATATCAAATATCGACATCAAAAAAATTGTGTGGCGTTACCCAATCGAATTTAGTATCGTTTGCTGTCAGCATCAAATATCGGTTTACAACTTTTTACGGTTCCGTAAGTAAGTCTAGGAACATTTAATAAATTCTCACTATAAATATGACTACAAAGAAATCAGATATAGTATTTATTTATTTTTTCAATATAGTCCTTCCTTACCGTAAAGCATTTATTAGATCTATCATTTTCTTTTTTTAAAGCAGTTTTTTACTTGTCGAAATCTTCAGCCACGGCCGCCTTCTGTGCTTCATCCATTTCCTCGGAAACCTTTTCTCATATTCAGGTTAATAATCAATGGCGACCAGGTCTAGACTGTACGACGAGTGATTCATGAATTGTTAATTTTTCGGACTTTATTATGGGAAAGGAAAAGATCTTGAGTGATCCTTAAGCCCAGTGTTGACAACATTCAAGTCGTTTATTATCTACACATTAAACCAATTGTATTTCATATACCTACACAACATGTATTCATTGAATAGTTATTATTAATAAGTACTTCTATTGTTACATGCGCACGTATAAAATAAGATTGGTATAAATTTATCCAGAACTATAAAATTTATTAAGTTTCAAGGCTACTAAGATTTTAAACTAATTTATTGCACAACGATTTCATCACATTAAGTGCATGTTTTATAATGACCAATGCCTACAAGTAATAAAGATATTTATTTTTCGTAATCACAAGCGATTCTAAAAAACAGACTCACCATGATAAGACAACATTCTTATCTGTAGTGTAATATCAATGTGATTTAAGAGTTTTCTTGTTGCAACCCTATCCATACAACCAATACCAGACTTTCCGTAACGTCTTCATACGCCATTGACGGACTAAACATCTTTGAGGTCTGACTTTAATATAGCTACGTGTAATAAACGATGACGGGCAAAAGAGCAGCGCATTAGCTTTATTACATTTTAATTTCGAATTGTCAACTAAGAACCTTTTTATACAAATTGAACCATTCCTCAGTACTTCTTGCAGCCCCGGATATGGGTGGGAGCAAACCGGAGCGGCAGTTTCAGGAGGCGCCGAAATCATAATATAATATAAACTTGCTTCACAAAGTGCCTAGTATCTAACACACGTTGTTCTTTTAATTATTCATTTGATTTTAAAACGCCCAGTTGGTTTTTGAACTCGTCTTAAGGTTGATTCCGAAATGCGCTGCGAACAGCTGCTGCGCATCATTTTGTTGGCGACATTATGACGGGATTTCTAGTTTCACAAATGTGTTAACTTGATAAATAATTAAAGATAAAAAATATTTAAAGGATATTTTTAATGGTTTCTCCTTCCAAGAAAGAGGTACTACGATTTTTTTTCTATAAAAATAAATGTGACATTTTTAGGATAAAAAATAAAAAAGTATTTATATAATTAGGGAAAATGGTAATTATATAGCATTAGAGCTTCGCCTATTAACTTGGAAAAGTCCAAAAATCAAAAATAAGTGGTCAAAAGAGTGTATATAGGAAACATATGAGTTGTTATATGTTTCTTATATACAGTTTTATGAAAAAGTTATTAAGTAATAGACAATAAAGAGTGCAAATTTATTAAAGTCTTATTATTATTCTCGTAATAAAAAATGCCAATTTGTGTGTGTTTTTTTTAACAATTTTTCTCAAACACTGGAGAGAGGAGGCGCCATTATCAAGTTACTACCCCGGTTCGAAAAAATCGTAGACCCGAGGCTGGCCTCTTGTCGGACATCATCATCAGCCGCATATAGTGACGATAATCATCAGTAGCCCTCGACACATACTGCACCGGTAAATCAAAAATAATAATATGGAACACTACTTGTATTTACTGGAATGAGCTATATTGGAATCCTACGTCTTCTGAGGAAAGCTGCAAACAGAAACTAATGAATAAATCGTAGGCATGAATTCTCGCCATAATATCTGCGTTATAAAACCATTAAAAATGAAATCAAACTGCCTTCAAAAATCTATTTAATAATTTTCAAAAATAATAAAGTAGTTGTTTTTGGAGTCGGTTCCACCTAAAGATAATCAGACACAGTTATGTCTCGTTAGAAGAAGATCTCCATTTTGACTCAATATTTAACATTTAATATTCAAATTTTATAGATTAATTGTTCTTTCGCCTCGCTTTTGCTGGAACTGATGCCGAAAACAACTAATTACTCGTTTTCGAAGTTTGTCTTAACGACTATTTAAACGGGTTTTGGAAAGCGGATTTTTTTATTTTCATTCATTTTGTTGCACAGTTTTTAGTTATCGAGTAATTATAACTTTGCAATTCGCTTACTAACTTACATGTGGAGTAAGCCATGGTCAATAAAATCGGCAAGGCATCACCTTTACTTTTATACCGAGCCAAAGGAAAACCAGTTCCAATCTCGAATTTATTGCTCACTGGTAATCATTCCAGGTTATTTACATTCTTAGTTGTAATTCATCTACCAAATTATTTTTATGCAAACTACATAAATTAGGATCATTCTTAATAATATAAAATCTCTACAATAAATAAATATTGCATCGTCATTCACTTCTACATTAAATTAATTTACCCTATTTCTATTGTTAACGTTGAAGAGTTCCGATGTGTTAATGCCAAGATTGTCACGTTGGAACTAAATGAATAAACGAAAATATTTATGTAGATTAATAAGTTAGTAATTTTAATTGTGTTTATACTTGATTTTACTAATAGTCATTGAAGAGTAATTTCTGGTGACAAATCGCAGTATTATCTCCTAACTCCTAAACGTTAAGAAGTGCTCTAAGTTCCATCATCATCTCAACAGCGTGAAATGATAACTAACGCAAGACGCAAAAACTCGAATGACTAAAAAATCGGCCAAAAGCATGTAGGACCATGATCAGTGTAGGATTCCGTAGCCCCTCCTATAAAAAATGCACCTCAGATTCAATTTTGTATTACTTTTGTATTGTTAAACTTTGAAGGCTTTTTTCAGTTTGAAGGGGTAAATATTAGGTTTTGATAAATAACTGTATAACAATCTTTTATACAAATATTATATCAAGTATATTTTATTACTATTAAATAAATTTACTGTAATGCATTACTATTTTAATGTATTTAGGTAAATAAGTAACTATGTATTAAATCTAAGTGCGTTAAAATACAATTAAAATACTACAATCACAAAATGTAAAAATACGATGTAAAAATATGCACAAGCAAAACAACGTATCTTCATGACACTTACGTCCTTTTGTTCAGGATCCGAGTTTTTCATCAATAACTCGAAAACAGTGTATCTGATGGTGTTGAAAATAATTTAAGTTAAAAGTTTTTATTAAGTGTTACGTTTTCAATTTTTTTTTTTTTGACATTCGATTTGAAGGAAAAAAGAGGTGAACACAATTTGTGCTACGTTCGCAGTGGTTGTTTCTTACAATATATACTTAATCAAAAAAAAATACTTACACACCTTTATTTTTCTTAAAAGATCTGTCAAGATATATGCCATATAAAAAAAAATAATTCAACATCGGTTGCGTATATATTATCCCCCTTAAAATATTTATTTTTGATGTTTAACTACCAAAATAAGTAGCGGGTTATATAAGACACCTATATTCAAAATTTCATCAATATACGTCTTGTATTTTTTCCGTAAAATGCTTGTGACATAAGGACGGACGATCATGGCGAAACTATAAGGGTTCGTTTTTGCCCTTTTAGCTACGGAATCCTAAAAAAGAGCTCAAATACACTTTACATACCTATGATATTTGAGGGTATCCCTCGATTTCCCTAAGATTTCATCATCATATCCGGAATTAGTGACTATGGGACCACTTTAGAAGTATACTCTTCTAAACAAAAAAAATCGAAGTCAGCTCACAAATAATTAAATTAAAGCTGAACATACCTAAAAATACATATAAACATATAAAAAACATACAACATAAAACGGCCTCCTTTTTTTGGAAGTCGGTTAAAAAACGTTTATAGCCAGCGTGCATTTCATGACACTTCCAATAAGCCCAAATGCGACTAGGATGCATTGCTTTGTAATGAAGTTCCTGTCCTACCTTCTGGTTTCATCATCGGATGACTTCCATGGTACCATTTTCATCAGGATCATTTATTTAAATATATTCTATCATGATTGACTATCTAAATCAAGATATCTTATCGACACCCGTGAAATAGTTATCATTGAGGAGTTCTGGTGGCCATCTGTGGTCTTCTTCATCGGTTCCACGTCACTAAATAATACTTTTTAAAAGCAAATGTTTGACTTATAACTGAAAACAAAATTACTGTATGTACGCCCATAATATTTGAGAATAGTCCTCAATTCCTCATGGATCTCATTTTCAAAAATGGATTTTGAAAAAAATGAGACCAATCAAGAAGTACATCTTTTCAAATAAAAAAAAATCGTTTAATTAATAACGACATTCTAAGGTAACAGATATAAAAAAATAGTGCGTGGAGTCCCTCCGCGCGGTAGAAGTGAAACTTCGTAAGGTGGAAATGAAAATAGGAAGGGGTAGAAATTGCGTTTTTCGTCGCACGTTACAATTGCGAAAAACAATTGCGAGAAGAAATCTACCGACTCACTCTCTTTCTCTCTCCTACTTTTCACCTTTGTGTATCGTTCTTTCTCTCTCCCTCTTGCGTTGGAATATTGGACGCTACTCGTTGCTAACGCTCGCGCTGGCCTGTAACAAGGTACACTACGCGCAAGCGTTCGAGTACCACGCATTCACTCTCGCTCTGTCTCTTTCTATTCCCCCTTCCCAGAAGCATTAAACGGTTAATGCAACAGTGCTTTCATACCCCCCCTCCATGGTAGCGTTAAACGTTTAACGCAACGTTGTTGGAAGTCGCATTAGAAGTTTCAATTCAAAAAATATCAACTGAATTAAGAACCTCTTCCTTTTTTTGACGTGACAACGTCTTAAATTAGGTTGCGGCTGGGAGTCACTTTGAAAAAGTGTAACGCTCGGTAACGTAACGATGAGTCACCGAACGAGAGAGAGGCCCGCCGAATGCCTTGCGTCTCTCTCCCACTCAACTATGATCGGTCTGCCGCGCGCGCAGCACTAGAGAATTAGTGCATAGCTTGCAAATGTATTGCAAGTTATTGTATGTATATTTGTATATAAATACGTATGTATGTGTAAAGGTAAAAATAAAATTTTGTTAATATGAAATTCAGTGCGAGATTCTTTGTATAAATTAATGTTTTAAATATAATTCTTTGTATAAATAAATGTTTTAAATTGTTACTATTATTTCATCCTTCTTCCTACTATACGAATGAATATTCACATTAAAATGATTTTACCATTCAAAGTCGTTGTCACGTAAAACTTTCGCCCGTATACCGACTTTACAGGCAACCAAATTTTTTTTTGAAGTCAATTAAAAATATATGTCAATTTTTTTATGACTGTGACTAATTTATAACATGTACTTGAAAAGTAAATATTTTATACGACCTGTGTCCAACTTAGATTTGACGGTTACTTAACATACCATACCAATAAATTGATACAATCTACTTTGTTTCAAATAGGGTTATCAATTAATAGATGACGATTGAAAAAATTTGTGTATAATATGTATATGTTGTATTGTTTCACAGATCTGTGCTGGCGAAAGTGGTTGTGTCGTCGCGGTAGACAACTTGGATGTTAAGGTTCTACACAATTAACCTGTTCAACTCTATCATGAATCAATAAAATAATAATAATGTACATACCGCACGTGATTTTATTTTTAGTTTTTCCAGTTATCGTTTTTCAAGTGTGAAACGAAAACTTTGACGCGTATCTTGAAAGCGATTGGACGGACTTGAACGTGTTTACATTTTTAGTGGATTAGCTCCTAATAAAATTGAAAATCACTTATAAGGGTTGTGCATTATCAAATATTAGCGATTCGATTTACCAAACAGTTTACCTTAAGATACGTGAAATGTATCTAATTCATTAAGAATGTAACAAAATAGAAAATAAACCTGCAAACTTTGTACAAAAAATTTGGCAGCAGCATACACTTATATTTAACAGATACGTGCCTAGTAACTACCCTGTTTCTCGTTTAAACTACAAGTAAGAAACACAAACGCATAATTTAATTTGCCATAAAAAATGCATTATAAACGAATTGTTTCCTTATCCTTTAAAACCTTAACTTTCGTAGTCTTGAAAATTACGATGAGTTTGATAACCTCTACACCAAATGGGGCGACATTATTAGGCCTAATAGAATTTTTTTAACCCTTAGTATATAGTCGGAAGAAATAAATAGTACTTGGATAAAGGTAAACCAACTCATTTCTTTAGTAAAAAAGCCTGTTAAGTGTGAGTGAAATTAGCGTAGAATACAATGTCTAAAAGGTATATAAGGTAGGGTAAAAAGTTTTTTGTGTTTTGCATATACAAATTTAAGATAATTTTTCATCATATTTTATTTACATTTAATTATGTACACACACACGCACGCGCGCACACACACACGCACGCACGCAAACACGCACGCACGCACACACGCACGCGCGCACACACGCACGCACGCACATACACTTTGTTTTGTTCTAGAACTTTTTGCCATTCTGTAGGTAGTGACATAATCCCATTGCTGCAAAAATTTTGGGATTTCTGATCAGTGGCGTAACGTGCATTAGAGGGGCTCTCTGTCAAAATTAGTTGGGGGGCCCTAATGAAGGGTAAAGGTTTCTCACAAAAGAAACAAAAATGTTTGCATTAAATTAAAATAAACATTTATTGATTATAAGTTATCACTTTCTCCTAGAAATTGAGCTAGTCAAACAATTCAAAATTAAATATACATTTTTCTTGTCTTGTTTCGGTAAATTGATTTATTAAATCAACTATGGCTGAAGACGATTTCAGTTTTTCTAAAATTTCTACCTCTATAGATAATAGTGACAAGTGTGATAGACGTTCCTGTTACATCGAAGTCCTTAGGTGATTTTTTTTAGGAAAAAGAGATTGCTTTTTTTGACTTTTGTCATTTCTGAAGTGAAAACTCTACTCGACAGTTTTTTTTTTGGTTTTTTCTCGAGAAGCACGAGATTAAGTGACATTGTGGATAACATTTTACAAATTTTTGCTTACACACGTAAGGGGCCTCTGTAATCCAAGGAGCCCGTATCATTGATACGGCGGTAGCTACGCCCCTGCTTCTGATCAAAGAACTGCGTAAGTAGTTTTAACAGTCTTTTTTTGTTGTTAACCTAACACTACCTAAAGAATTCTAAAAACACTGAAACAGGTTATAATATAAGTGTGCAAGGTCAGGACTCTAAGCCCGATACATTTTACGATGTAACAGATGGCGCTTTTTAAATAAAACACTGAGATGCACTGTACGATGTTACAGATGGCGCTATTTAAATTAAAAACTAAGACACATTTTGCATTTAACATATGACGCTATTCAAATTAAACACTGAGATACATTGTACAATGTTACAGATGGCGCTATTCAAATTAAACACTAAAACAAATTTTTAAATTACCAGATCTCTCTATTTAAATAAAACACTAAGACACATTTTGCAACTAACAGATAGCGCTATTCAAATTAAACACTGAGATACATTGTACGATGTTACAGATAGCGCTATTTAAATTAAACACTAAGACACATTTTGCAATTACCAGACGGCGCTATTCAAATTAAACACTAAAACAAATTTTGCAATTATCAGATCTCTCTATTTAAATAAAACACTAAGACACATTTTGCGACTAACAGATAGCGCTATTTAAATTAAACACTGAGACACATTTTGCATTTAACAGATGGCGCTATTCAAATTAAACACTGAAATACATTGTATGATGTTACAGATGGCGCTATTCAAATTAAACACTAAAACAAATTTTGCAATTACCAGATCCCTCTATTTAAATAAAACACTAAGTCACATTTTGCAACTAACAGATAGCGCTATTCAAATTAAACACTGAGATACATTATACGATGTTACAGATGGCGCTATTTAAATTAAAAACTAAGACGCATTTTACATTTAGCAGATGGCGCTATTCAAATTAAACACTAAGACACATTTTACAACTAACAGATGGCGCTATTCAAATTAAACACTGAGATACATTGTACGATGTTACAGATGGCGCTATTTAAATAAAACACTAAGTCACATTTTGCAACTAACAGATAGCGCTATTCAAATTAAACACTGAGATACATTATACGATGTTACAGATGGCGCTATTTAAATTAAAAACTAAGACGCATTTTACATTTTAGCAGATGGCGCTATTCAAATTAAACACTAAGACACATTTTACAACTAACAGATGGCGCTATTCAAATTAAACACTGAGATACATTGTACGATGTTACAGATGGCGCTATTCAACTTAAACACTGAGATACACTGTACGATGTTACAGATGGCGCTATTTAAATTAAACACTGAGACACATTTTGCATTTAACAGATGGCGCTATTCAAATTAAATACTGAGATACATTGTACGATGTTACAGATGGCACTATTTAAATTAAACACTAAAACGAATTTTACATTTAACAGAAACAGATGGCGCTATTCAAATTAAACACTAAGTACATTGTATGATGTTACAGATGGCGCTATTTAAATAAAACACTTAGTTACATTTTATTATGTAACAGATGGCTTTACTTAAATAAAATACTGAGATAAATTTTGCAATCTAAATATTTTTTGTTGGAAATGAACATGAAGAACTTTTCCCTTAGTATGTTATCATATTCCTACAGCAATACTATAAACTACAAAACTCGAAAGACAAAAGCAAACGAACAAAATTCGATTGCCCAGATACCTACTAATTTTTTACCGCAGTTGAAGTTTGAATAATGAACGAACACTATTAAGAACATATTCCACAAAACGCTTTGGGAATGCGTCGCCTATTGCACACAATGGTTTTACGAAACCAGCGAAACCAATCATTGCAACACTTTCAAATTAATTTGAATGTTTACTAAGTTTAATTTTCCCCAAAAGTTGACAATTTAATGACAATCTAGAAATGGGACGAGGTTGCGTGATTTTAAGTCTCATAAATGAAAATACGTCTTGATTAAAAGTAAAAAAATACTTCTGGTGTTTGCTCTTTAAGAATCGACTTTCATATGTAGCCCGCGGTAAACAAATTACGTGGGTTTGAGAAATCGAGTGCTACAATAATTGAAATCGTTGTCACATTGCTCTTCTACGCAACATAATGGCGCATTTTATTCTGAATGCGTGTATCTTTCTGCAATTGCTGATTTATAGATGTTTTAATTTTAACTTAGTTAAGATATCGATGTATAGGGTGTTAAACATTATAAAAACAATTAATATATTTTAAAAATATATATTTTTTAACAATATTATGACGTTTTTAAATTTTATAGTAATGACTGCAATATTTTTGCTAATAAAAGATAGATTTGATAATATAGAATTACTGAGATATCAAGAGTAAATTTAAATTTAAAATATCTTTATAAATTTTGTTATAAATATTGTAATTTGTATGTAAAGTGCAAAATATAATTCTAGGAATAAATTGTATTATTATATAAGTACAAATACATATAAAATTATTAGTAATTATTAGTTATAATTACTAATAATTTATTGCATTTGTAGTTCCTGAGAATTTAGGGAAAACACAAAAAAAAATATTTTTATAAATAAAGACTTTTAAATATTTATGTAAAATATATTTTGATGTAATTATTTTACTATATTGTAATGATTACAATAATTGTATAGTAAAATTTACAGTAAAAAAGGCATATTTCTTATATATGTATATTCTTATACGATATGTTGTGATATAATTATTTTATTACATGATGAGAATTATGTTTATGTATATATATATAGTATAATATTGAAATATAGTACGACAAAAATAAAACAAACATTAAATTATATAATTGCATTATAATTCCTCGCAAATTTACAAAAAAATATATATACTTAGCTAGCCCGAATTTACACACTGTACTGCAGTATTTATAATAATGGCGCCATTTTAATTGACTGCCATTGCAATTCCAACTGAAATGCGAGGCGTTTTGAAGCCTCTGCTTTATATCTGTTTTAATAAAAATAAATGTGTTTAGTATCAAAAATATAATTCTCTTTAAGTCTTGAATAGTGTTACGAAAATATTATGTGTTTTTGTGATAAAATAATGAATATTACTATATGTTCTGTGAAAATGAATGTAGTAAATAAAATATAGGTTGACCAACTTTCCAATTACATTCCCTTAGAATATGAAGACTGTGATAAGGTGAATATTTAATTTGTAATTAGAATCTAATTGTAAATTGAAAAAAAAAATACAACAATATGGTAAATATCAACATTCCAATTGATTATACCAAGTTTTGGTAAGGGCGCGCTTTGTAATGAAACATCCAGTGCAGTTGCCCGTCCAAAAGGCATTATTATATTGTTCCAAGACAAGCGTTCATACGGAGTAACTTCCATTCGCGCGTCCAAACTGACACGCATCAATTTTTTACAATTTTAATTCTATTATAACATAGATATTAAAGAAAAAATTAAGGAACATCTATTTTGAACATTTTGTAATGTCCATGTAGTACAATTTCCATTTTTTATTTAATAATTCACTTTACAAAAATAATCGCGATTGTTTTCTTTTGATATATGCGTGCGTACGTGCGTGCGTGCGTGCGTGTATAAATATGCTTTTGTTGTTTCTTAAAAGTAAATACGTAAAAAATGTGCCTAAAGGTTCCATTGTCGCTTTTGACGTACAAATTGGCGATAATTATTATGAATTGTGATAATAGTTTTATCTCAGTTTAATTTTATTGTGAAATTAATACATATTCATAAAAATAGAGTGTTGAATGTGGCCAAGGGCGAATCGGTCATTATATTTTGCAATGATAGCTGGAAAGAAGTTCCGTAAGAATTTTTTGATAAAATGTCATCATCATCATCATCGCTCAACCTTCAGCCAGTCGCAATGACTGAAAGAGACAAGTTCCGATACACCGAAGGGAGCGTAATTATAGGGGGAATGCAGGTTCTAATCTGGATTAGGAATAACGGGAGTGTAGAGCCAGTCGGTATTCGTGCAACTTTTAGCCAAAAACTGGATTCAGGATAGGTAACAGATACTATGTGTCAATATATATAGTGGGATAGAGCAAATTTCTTCCGTTTGTGTTCCGTTCTCCGTTTTCTTTACTTAGTGCAGAGCTTTCAGTGTTTGCTTCTGGAAGTTGGCGTGGTTCATTCGCAATCTTTTCATTTCTACACAGCTCTTTGCCAATGTAGCCTTTTTCCCTTTTGTTCCTATTGTGATAGCTCATATGTGCTCTAAAATATTATTTTTTCATACTTTGTTTTCTCAGTTAATCTTTCATACTTCACTTTCTTTGCTAAGGAAAACTTTCGGTGTTAGTGACAGTTGGTAGAGTTCATCCACAGCCTTCATAATCTTTAATTTTCTTTGTTCTTCTTGGTTCCAGTTGTCGTAATGTGTATATATATAAGAAATCTGAAATAAATATGTTTCTCCCATTAATCTTTTATTCTTCGTTTTCTTCACTTGTTGTAGAGCTTTCAGTGTCCAGTTCTGGGAGTTAATATAGTTCTTCCCCAGCCTTTTTCATTTCTGTATATATTTTTGATAAAATCACATATAGGAAGAAGAAATAATAACTTTATTCCTAGTTTTTCTTTTTTGTGACTTGTGGTCGAATGACGCGTACTATAATCACAACCGTTGGCAAGGGTACATGGGCGCAATAAGCGATTCTCGTGGTCATGTTTTGTTGATTTTTTACTAAAAGTATATAGTTCTACTATCGTATATGTAAATTTATCAAACCTATAATAACGTTACGACAGAGTTATCTAGCTTTTGTAAAGAAATAGTGTATTTTATCGAATAAATGTGCAGTGAAATTTAACAGAAATGATTCTAGATATGACTGCAAATTAGCAGTTGGGACAAAATTTAATATTTTTCTGTGATACAGCCAAACGGTTCTATCTCTCGACACGTAAGCTCTTTATAATCGTTTCAAATCGTCTTAACATCTGTAATTAATAAACCAGTATCTGAATACAGAATTAAAAACTTCCAGAAATAAGGTAACTTCTTTGAAATGGTAAAGTATTGAATAGTTACAAAAATCAAGCATGTAACTATTCTGAAATTCAATAAAACAAACTCGCAGATTGTCACATGTAAATTTAATTTAGTAAGCATACATGAAATCCTGCTTCGATTTTTTACTGTCCACTTCGTCTTCGCACTCTTCCTCTGTCTTTCTTTTTTCTGCCTGTTCAGTCTTAGTGTCCGGTTCTGTTTTGGCATCTAAATAATAATTGTTTTGCAAAGCTTGACTTTCCCCCGATGTGTCGGCCCTCAGCAACTCACGCAGCGCCATTGTCGCATAACAACTTGCAGGCAGAGACATTGTTAGCAATAAAGCCTTGAATTTTCCATCTGCAGAGAAGCAAAAATAAAATAATACTATACTGGTTATGGCCACATATTGTAACAAGTTGTTGGCTTTGGGTATTTATTAAAACATCCTCCAGTTGAATTGAGTCCACAATTATGTCAGATTAACCAAATTTCCTTGACAATGAGCCAATAATTTTATAGGACAAATTTGAAAAAAAGGCCTTTAATATTCATTTAATTTATATTAATATTACATATAATATTTAAACTGATGAATTTTTATATATATGATTATACACTTGACTCAATACTGAGTGCTATTAGTCGATGAAATAAACGACGCAGAACAAAACTTGGCCTGTATGATTAAGAACTTATATAACAATGTAGCGTAGAGAGTTTTTGTTTCTATAACGACGGCGTTGTGTTACTGACGTTCTAAGACTTTCCGACCGGCTTAATGAGCCTTTCGCGCATGGCCATATATGGTTCTGTTTGCAGAATACAATATGATCTATCGAATAACATGAGCACTTACAAAAATGTGTTTTGTTTGACTTTCTGGAATACATAGATAAAGAACCATGTAATTACATCATCCAACTTAAATCACAAATTTTTATGCACAGCTTTAACCGATATATTTGAAATCATAGATTGCACATGAGTCAGGAAAACATTCACTAAGACCTGGAATTGGAAGGGACTAAAAGCTGGAATCAAAATCGCATATCCTGAAAGACAAACGAAAGTGAAAACCACTATCCTAACATCCGTTCTGCCTTCCCCGTAGGTTTAGACGACGTACAATCCTGGGCCTGTAAACGAAGGTGACCCCACAATATTTATTACGTCGACAGTCCCTCAACAGGTTCTGGTTTGTTCTGGCTTTTCTGTGGATCTCTTCATTTCGAATTTCACTTTACAGAAAAATCTCAATCATGGATTTTTCTATTTCATATTGAATGGCGGAATTCATTTATGATATCAACCATGCTATTGGTTACATCCATATATTATCACTAGCAACAGGCGCTGCTCACATTTCTATCTTTAAGCACTAAGGTAAAGGTAAACTAGACGCTGTCTTTCATTCTAATAAGAATGGAAGACGGCGTCTAGTTTTTGAAACACTGCTTCCATTTCATTTACTTTTTAAATATCTACTTATTTTCATAAATATAGGATAATTTTTAACATACATGAAACAAATACCAATGTTTAATAATGTGATCGCTTCATATTCAACAATTTTTTATAGAAAAACAACATTTATGGGTCAAATTCATGTAAAAAAAAAATAACCATACCGGGAACCAAAGCGGTCAATTCACGTCCTTTCAACTCGTCCAAGTCAGAGAGCAGCAGATCCCCGTGCGGGTCGACGTAGCGCACGCAGCGCCATTCCAGCTCTGACGGCTTAACGAACACCCGACGATATGTGCCGGACATACGGTAACACCTTTAATACATACACATAATAATTATGTTTTTATAATATAATTTAGTCCTATGTAAACAAAATTAGTGCCATTTTAAAAAGGGCAAATTTTAAACGCACGAAACAGATGAGCCTGCATGAAAAGATTGATAGATTTCAACGAAGCATGATAGATATGAAAAGATTGTACCATATGAAAATTTATAGTGTCTGCCTACTTTTCTGTGAAATAGGCGTGAGTTTATCTTTACCGCAAAGGAAACTATTCTAAATCATTAAAAAAAAACTGACAGATAAACCCCAATGGGGTTTTTTGTCATGTTATTAACAATAATAAAACGCAACTATTTTGTCTATGGTCACATTTCATGACTGTTTATACGCGTATGCGACTCCAAACTTTGCAAAAAGAAATAAAAATCAAAGGTGAGTTTTTTGCGCGAAACAAACTGTGTGTCACATAATTTGTAGTTTGCATACACTGTAACAGATTTTCAGTTTCTATTCAATTTCACCCATGTTCATCACCAATTGTTTCGGAACCAAATTTGGGTTCGTATTTTTCGCTTCTGTCATTTAGACATGTAATTTCATATGCACTCAAGCTACTTTGGATTATTAATTAGTAAGCAGATATGATTTTGTTTCAATTTCTTATACACTATGCTATACTTTTCTTTCTTGGTGGTATAATGGACTCTAAGCGCTTTTTGAGCGCACTCAATCCCTAAGTGTGACCTTAGTGATGATGATTTGGCTTCCGATTCCGATACTGACATGCCTACATCCTCTATATAATTTAGACAACATTGCGTTAGCAAAATTTACCATCAACATCAAAGACCAAGGAAAGCAATTGTTGTAAAGGACCTACCGTTGAACTGGTCAACTGGCCTCTTTATAACCCATTACATTTTCACTGGAGATGTTGAATTTCCTAACGATACAAAATAGCTAGATTCGCCAACCGATTTCTTCTTGTATCTATTTACAGACGGCTCATCAACAATTTTGTGTTCTATTTTACTTTATTTTCTTCAGTATTTGATATCACTTGTTATATTTGCTTAGTATGCATATGAAACTATAAACGTCTAAGTGGTTTAACGTTTTGATTCATACAAACCCATAAATGGTTTCTGAAAAAAAATCTGTAATAGAGGTACTATTTGAAAAATGAACTTATTATCATTTTAAAACTTCAATAAAACCATTCATTTTAAATAATTTTTCACTTATTGAATATCTTAAATATGTTGAGCATTTACTGCTCAACATATTTAAGTTTTAACTGTTACATGTTTAATAAAAGTATAAAGTTTAAAATGATCTTATAAACAAATATATTATTTGTGTAAGCAATATTTTCTTAGCCATGTCTCATATTTTTCATGCAATACAATGGCAACATAAAATTTGAAATAGCCAACAAATTTTAACTTGATTGGTTCATATCAATGTGAAAAAATTTAGAATTTGCTATACCATATGGAATTGATCATGCATCTTTCCGCAAATATGCATAATCTTTTTTAGAACAATTGTGTTTAAAAAAACCAGTCATTAAAGTAGCAGTTTCTGAAAAAAAATACGTGAACGTGTAAATTCACAAAGTAGCGACAGTCGACCCCCTCCCCCTTCCTGTCTCATCATTCCATCATTCAACGGCCGTACGCAATGTGCGGCGCGGCAGTGACTCGCAATCCCACCCCCGGCCGGGCATTCGGTCGTTGAACTAGCCCAGAGGTTAAGGTTTTGTGTTATAAGTGTTACGTTTACGATATTTACATTTTTAAAAGTAGAATTGTATATGATTTATATTGAATTGTTTAATAACAATGCTTTTCAGTGCTATCGAATATGCAAACGTGATTTATTGTACAAATACAAACGTGAGTTTGCATAGGTGACATTACTGCGGCTTTAAAACTTTATAGTGAAACTTATCCCTGGCAGTTTACAATCTGCGAGTCCACAAGTATTATGCGTAGTGTATCGTTTACGCAATCATTCGCCTTAATTTGCCTTGTTTGCTTAGAGATGAGTGGAATACATGGGGAAAATCGGAGACTAATGTATTTCTTACTTCGGCGACCTTTACATCACTGATAACATCAAGTGTCATATGCAGGTAAATGACTAGATAAATTCTTTAAAAATAATATATCGTAAAACTCGAACGCGAGGTAGAATTCCAGTTCGTCATGTGGCCAGGCATGCAGCGCGGCACGTGTTGAAGTCTGGCTGAGCATTTAGTAGTGCTGTGTCTATATTATTTATAAGTACATTTTCAATGACATATTTTTGTTATAATTACTTTGGCAAAGTTGTTCTGAAAAAGGAGAAGATTATGAATATTTGCGAATAAATGCATGATCGATTCCACCCTGTATACACAATGCAAATATTTATTGACAATATAACATAAACATAACAATACATACTTAATTTTATGCTGCATATCAAGTGATATATTGTCTTTAGATAGAAGCTCTTCATAATAATCCTTCATGTTAGGAGGATATTGGACATTATGTCCTGGCAATGGTAAAAGCATATCAATTATTGAATATTTCCCTGTGTCCATATCTTCCTGCGTCAGAATTTTTATCTGTAGCTTTGGAGTGACATCTAGAGCATTGGCTAATTCTGACTCGCTTCTAAATTTCGA
This sequence comes from Eumeta japonica, assembly GCA_005406025.1. Classification (NCBI taxonomy): domain Eukaryota; kingdom Metazoa; phylum Arthropoda; class Insecta; order Lepidoptera; family Psychidae; genus Eumeta; species Eumeta japonica. Next base: position 67,815 of record BGZK01001878.1, read on the forward strand.
AACGTTCACGTCTTTGTTTGAGTCCTCGTGCTCGGAGTTCTCATGGGTTTTGGATTCGTCTTCTTGCCTTTCTTCCTCTTCACTTTCTTGGTCAACGTCATTTGTTTCTGTACAATAAAAAGGAAAATTTAGAGACACATTTATTATCATTAAAATTCATTTACAATATCAAAATATTACTACATTTGAGTTTTCTTTTTTTATAACGAATTTGAGGAGCAAACGTACTTTACTTGAGAGCCACCAAAAGAGTAGGTTGTCTTCGCCGCCCTATAGGAGCCATCAGTGCGTTGTCGGCCTCTTGGTTAGAAAAAGTAAATCTCATGGAGGGTTAATTAATAGAGATAAATAAAGTGATGGAGAGCAGAGTGGGCCACCGAAACTCTCACTTAATAGACGAAACGCTATAGCAGAATCTGTTACTTCACATATCAATTTATGAGAGTGGGATATTTTCACCAGTCGATTCGGGTCGCTTTAATTTTAGTGTTGCAGCCAAATTGGCCACGCATTGGTCTACTACTTTTAATTTCCATAAAATTAAATACATTAGATGTTTAAATGCGTCTTTCAAATATTTTAGAGTGTGTATAGATAATTAAGCAATTCTAACTGAATCCCTATATTCTAATTGAAATACATATTACTAAATTTCTTGTGATTTTGGACTATAGGTATATATACCTATAGTCCAAAATCATAAGAATCATGTACTTCACATCCATTAATTAATATTTGATTCAACTCAATTCCATTAATTCAATTTTCTTTACAATCTGATGTAGCACATGAATACATTAAGAGCGGAAAACATTTTTTGCTCAACTGTAACTCACCACCCCAGAGGAGACACCAGTGCATTGTCTGCTTTTTGAGTAGGAATGGGATATTTGATGACGAGGGCAGTGGGCTAGTAAAAGGGAGGAGTGAGTGATGGGGGCGCAATGGACCATCGGAATTCTCATTCAACGCATCGAAAGCTATTACTTCTCATCTTTATTCTATGAGAATATGGTATCTTAGCGGTTGAAATGGCCCATTTTCATGTTGCAGCCAAATTACCCACAGCATGGCTCTATCACACACAAGTACACTTAAAGGTTAAACGTGTAGATTAAACGTGGTAGAACAATTAACTGAATTCTAAACATGGAAAGAACAGCATCCTACATTCCAAAGTGACAGTTTTTCGTAAGGTTATATTTGCATTCATTGGCCACAAATTTAACTGCTACTCTATTAGATCTACATGCCACTTATTTATAATCAGTTAGTGTATCTTATACTTATACTAAAAAACTTAGAATGTGCTAAAACTTATTATAACCCTGTGAGAAGATATTAATGTATTGAGATGTAAAACTATGTATGACAATATTTTTTCATGCATCCCTTACTAATTTGTTATATGTTAGTGACCACTCCGAAACCAATCCGAATTGATTGGTCAAAATACCCCACTACACAGATTTAATATGTGAAGTAACAATTTCTACTGTTGCACTTTGTTTAATAAGCGAGAGTTCCGGTGGTCTTCTTCCCTCCATCACTTTACATACGTCTATTAATCCATAGGATATCCCATTCCTACTCAAGCCAGCAATGCACTGGTGACTCTTTTGCGGTAGCAAGTGTTCATGGGCGGCGATGACCACTCTGGTGCCTCGCATGCTCGTTTGCTCCTCAGAAATGTTGTAAAAAAAAGAAAATAGTGTTGTTACTAAATTAAACCATGGTGGAATCATGCAATTTGCAGAGACCAAAGTATGATTACTGTGAGAGCTAATAATGGAAAATAAACACTTTTCTTTTTATCCTATGATTTTCAATTTATTAATTTTTATTACATACCCACAGCCTCCTCAAATGCATCAGTGGCTTCCATTAAAACAATATCACCAACTGCAAGCTTCAAACCAAATCGTTTAATTCTTTCTGAGACGCAACGATTCCATATTATAGATTGATACGAGTGAACATAGAGCAGTCGAGTATTTCGTGATAACTGAAAAAAATTAAAACTATATTTCTGTAATAAATAGCAGTATAATTATGAATGTCATATTTCAATATGGTTTTTTAACTCATATTAGTTCTCGCCAGCGGCTCTACCCGATTAAACACAAAATGAATTCCATCTTATATTTCACCCCATCACAAAATCACAAGATCCCGATCACTACCCTGTTCTTGATTCCAATCTCGGTACTCCTCTCTATTTTTGATTGCGACTCCAATCTTGATTTAAAGAGATTCCAATACCATTCACGATACCGGTCCTGTTTTAAATTACAATCCCAGTACTGCATTTAATTTTCATTTCAAAATGATCTTGATTTCCATCTCGATCTTAGCTTAAATTCTATTTTGTGTGGCAAAGTTTCGTGCGTTGTACTGTACAAGGTGCACACCGCAGCTCCATGCGCTCATAAAATGTCTCCTTTAACTTCTTTTTCTATTTTATTTACACTTTTTTATAAGTTCTATATTGAAATTGTAATAAGACGGCGTTTATACATTAGCGATGTTTTTGGAAAATTAATTAGGATTGATTATTTAAAAAAGTCTGAAGCCAAAACAATAATTTTTAAAATGTTTGCCTATATATTTCTCTACCTACCTATATATCATTGGATTATATAAAATATACTGCATAAGGTACTCCTTTAATCGGCCTTAAGAACAGACTAATTAATAAGGTGGATCGTTTACTTAATTGTTCAACATTTGTCAATCTTCTTTGATTCAATTCAATTCCATTTGTTGGGTGGGGACTCGTATTGGAAGAATCAAGGTTCAGTAGCAATAAGCAATGAGAAGGGACAAACAGTAATAAGTTGCATGCTGCATGTTATTTATTACCTGCATTATTCTGCAGACATCTAATTATGAAGTCATTATAATGTGTTAGTTTGATTGGATTAAATTGGATTGGTTAAAACATAATACATATTTTATCTTAGATTAATAGGATAACATTGATAAATCAATACCACTTAAACGTTTTTTATCTAATAAAACCTCAAAATACCTTGCCTACAGCTCCGACCAAATCATTAGGATCTCTGGCGAGCGCTTTCAACAATCTCGCTTCAATAGTATTGTGAATACCACTGCAATTTTTCAATAAACGGTTCGCGAGCCCCGCGTCTCCGGTTTCTTTAAATTTGAGCAGGGCATACCTTAATGGTCCGTCGCGAACGTCTAATATACAGTTTATCGCCTGAAAATTGCAAAAAAATATATTTACTGTTTACTTTGATTATATCATATTTAATTTACAACATGAACAAAAACAATTTAATTATGTGTATAACTCTAGTTCTAGGTATTATCAAAAATTTATTTCAGTACAATTAATATAGCAGAATCATGTAAATGAAATAGTGTAAAAGGGTTTAAGAACAAGCAAAAAAGCATAGAAGCGCTATGTAGTCACATATGCTCATTTTGTTATTTCCTGTGAGCAGAATAATGAGGCAGTGAGACATTGGTATATTTTGATTTAAAAAGCAACTGTAACTAGTAATAAACATTAACATGGATACCTAGGCCACATTCGCAATACCAAATTATTATCTTTTAATGTCAATGATATAGTCTATGTATTTGGATTATACTTTTAATTGCCTCATCATGCATAGTGATGTTGTGCTACATGTTTATCGATGAATGAAACTGTTTAATTTTTGTTGACTTTAAATTAATATTCCTGTGGCATGTGTGATACAGTTGTGTTTAATTTTTATCCAAAGTCTTAGATAAGACTATATAAATAAACTGAGTTATATACAGGCTTTCAAACAAAGTACATCTATATTGTGAGAACTTCAAGTTTTCATATCTCGTACTGTGTGGTAGGCTGAGGCCTAATTTCACATTTATATGGGAAGGCAAAAAAATTTTGTTGCTATTTCGATATAGGTGTACCTTGGATACCTTGGATTCATAGGTAAGATGATATCTAAAAGTTTAATTGGTGATAAAAATTTATATTGTCCATGGACTTTTTACAATTTCAAGTATGAACCATATTGATAGCTATGCATATGACTTTGATCAACTTTATGAATTGAGATAAAACTTTCCATAAGAGTGTAATTGATAAATTCCTAGCTTTGTAATTCAGAAAACTTTCACAAACTGCAGAAGTAAATCACGTTTTAATTTATTTCTCTCGCACAATATATAAATTTACCACAGATATTCATAAATAGGCAAACGGGATGACAACACTAATAAATTATTTGACGCTTCTGCTTTGTCTATAGCAGCATCCATTACATATTTATTGCTTAGTACTTGTTCTTTAAAAAAAGTTTGAGTTTGTCAATTATTTTTCTTTTCATAATAGATAGCTATTTAAAGACATTAGAGTAGGTTCTTTATATACTCATCTGTTTGTTATTTCACTGTAAAATGACTTTTTTAATACAGAATAACTCTTAATTAAAGATCTAAATAATAAATACCAAACAAAAGAAATTCGTAATACAAGGTGACTCATTATTATTTTGGAAATATGTTTTGGATCATATATTTTAGACGGTAAATATGTTTGGGATCATATATTTTCGATGGTAAAACTTTTTGAGTTTATTTGATAAATAAAGATACACATGTACAAAACAAGAAAAATAGAACAGAACAGTCATACTAATTGATATTCATAAGATAAAAGAAAAAGATAGAAGAATGTAGCAAGGTAAATGGGAGTTCCTGCTGGAGAAGAGTTACCACAGATAAACAGCAACAAAAATTGCTGAAAAAGACGTTTGTGAAGAGGCTTATAAAACTACCACAAATGAAAAAAAAATAAAGGAAAGATACCATGTTCTGATGTATTATAAGGTTTGTAGAATTAGAAAGTTCGACAATAAATCTCTCACTCTCTCTCAGTACACAGATCACAATAGATTCTGTCATGACTTCACTGTTCTTGAGAAAGATATTATATTCATTTATGTTTGTGATAAAAAAGTGACCTACACTTTTATGTACTTTTAATACATAATATAAAATGTTTAATATAAGAATATTTAAAAATTTTAATTTATGTCATGAAAAAAAATTATGTCCATACAATGGAAATATTCATTGTATGTATTGACTTTAAAAATTGCAGATAATCTGCCAAAAGTATCAAATGTTGAGTTGACCTTAAATATTTTATCAAAAGTTACATAAGTATAAAAGTATTATTAAAAGTTAATTATTCTGCAAGAAATGTGGTACTTTTATATTTCTTACAATATGTCAAAATTTCAAATTTCACATGCACACAAAATCATTTTAATGTATTCGAAATAAATATTTTGAACACATTAAAACAATTATAATTAGCAAACTAACGGCATCAGCAGCACTTTTAAGAAAGCATGTGAATAAGAGAATACAATATGGAATGCATGTAAATATTAAATAAATTCATGGCTTTTTCTGTAAACATATTTCAGGAAATTGATGATGTTTCTTATTTGACTTTTAATTGTAAAACACTTAAAAAATTAGTGATTTTGTAACAAAATACCTCTTTGAAATTTCCTTGTAATAACTTACGACCAATATCATAAGTAGGCATATTATGCCTCGTGCCAAATCTTTGCAAACCATAATAGTTTATAAAACCCTTGGTTTTCAAATCTTCACAGACTTTATCTATGACTGCATCATCAGTTGTCACATTGCGCAGAGCTATTCTGAATCTGAAAAAAACCAATACTACAGAAAGTCAAAAAACACTTGAGAAATTGTATTATTTAAAAAAAATTAATTAAGTGTCTCCATATAAAGGCTTAATTAATCTATGCCAAAAGTAACTGTTTTGGAATATAATAGAAAATGTCTTGTTTAACTTTTACGTGTCCATTTATATTAATTTAACAATACCATTTCAACGATTTTTTTATAAACTCCCAATATTCATTATTCAAAGTGTAACAATTATTATCATTATTTCACTTTTCCGATGCATTTTAAAAATATAAACAACGTAACAATCTACCACCATCAACATTCAGAGACTTAAAATGAAAAAAATAGTCCAAAACACTAAAGTCCAAGAATCATAATTTAGACATTATGTAAATCATTGAATTTCAACACATGTACATCATGTATGATATACAAATCGCAAGGAATCTGAAAAATTTTCATTAATAGTGAAGAGCATTAACACCATAACATATTTCAATCAATTTTACAAAAGTAAAATTGATTCGTCCATTCAATTTTACCTATTGCCCTTAAGCATTCCCAACTTAATGTGTTCATTTGAAAAGTTATAATTGCCGATGAATATATCCCGCAGACCTGCACATGCGCTTTGCAATCGTTTAGGTTCCACTTTACGTACACTGAACCACTGAGAGGTTTTTGCTCTTCGGTCTTTTGTGCCTGCATAACCTATGATATGAGGTTTGATACTGGAAACAAAAAATATTAGTTTTGAATATTTCAAATATTTAAACAACAATATGGTTGTTTCTAGATGTTTAAAATGTTATATTTGTTGATGAATTATAAACGACTACACACGATGACTAAAAGTGAAATCAAAATTTGTATTGATTAAAAAAACAATGAAATATAAGCCATCAAAAATTCTATGCCATCTTTTTCTTACAAAACTGAGTTTACCATTATTATGTATAGCGTTAGTAAACAATGACGTGACTGAGTACTAGTGTCTTCTTTGTCTACTTAGCAATTTAAAATAGTCATTACTCAGGTATTTTTACAGTTATCAAAAAAACACTTTTCCTAACGCCTTACTCAAATAAAAAAGCTTTAAATACAGTAATATAAAAAAAATAGTAAACTACCCCATTGACCTGGAGTTTAATGTAAGCTATTGTTATATGATATTAATCTGCATGCTATGTTCTAATAGTAAAAATATTTTAAATAACTATGTAATATTTATGAGGGTAAGCAAAAGTATATGTTTTAATTGTGTAATCATGTTTTTTTTAGATAATTTATAGTTTTGTTACAATAAGTATATCAATATAAAGTGCAACATAAGTGTGGTGTACAATTATTCCTGGCCAGAAATTGTATTTCATCAGCATAATGACTGACATATCTCAATTAATTATATCATTCATGACGATGCCCCAATCTCCATTTAAATTGATAATAATATAGGGTGACCGTGGTTTGGCAAGTCAAGGTAAATCTACCCTTTGCTATCTATCACTTTGACATTTATCACTTTTATGTCTGTCATCTCGATATCTGTCAACTTAACAATGGTCATTTTGATAGCTGTATGACATACAATATATTTTGAGTACATGTTACTAAACATTATTTATTTGTTAATTTTATTTTATATTTTTACCACTGAATCAGTTGATTTAGAATAATATTGTAGTTATTGAAAAAATGTTGAGTTTTTACCATTTTTCTGAAAGTAAGTAATGTTAGAAATGCTGCTGTATGCCAATTCGAGTTTAACCTGTGAACTTTCTAGTCTTTAAAAGAGGGACTTCAGTCTACATTCCAAGTTAACATAAAAGTACTATATCTAAGTAAGATATAAAACAATATTTATAATGATCATATGTATATCAAGGACCATTTTACACAAAGAGTAATAAATATAAAATGAAATTTATATATCTTTACTAATACTCACACGCTTAATTTAAGCTTATCTGCAATGCGACTTGCGGCTTCCATAGTGTCACAATTTTCTTTATGAAGTATGAAATGAAGATATTGTCCAGGCCACATCCATTTGATTCTATTGTCTATTCTCACTGCAACACAAAAAAAAACCTTTTTATTACCAGATTATTAAAATACATAGTCCCCGCCAAATCTCTTTGCTACTGTAGTTAGTGATATAGTATCATAGTAATGAAAATACAAATTCAATTCTTGTGGAAGCCTTGTTCTGTTGTACATAATAGTAATTATACAGTTCAATGCAACTAATTTCACATCAGCAAACTTCTTTTGGAGCCTACCGTAACCATTTTATAAATGTAGTTAACATGGCATTTAGATCTTAATTATAAAAAAGTACAAATTTATAAGTAATAATGTTTTTATTTTAGTCATTAAATATGTTAGCTTTTTTATAACCCTACTGCTAGAGCATAATAAAAGCCCTGATTTTTTTTATTTTAAAACTGTATCCCTTATATGATTTTATAATTATAATTATAAAAAGATCAGACATATTCGATAAAAATAACAAAACAAGTTAAATTTTATGTGAACTTTATATTACACAAAATTATAAATGATTTTCATTAATATTATTTATCTATTTATTTGTATTCATTGTAACAGAATTTTTATTGAGTTATCAAAAGCAAGGTTTTAAGTTCTGATGCAAAATGTACATTAAAAACATTGATTACAAGAAAGGTTCAATGAAAACATATTGACAATTTTAATCGTTTTCAAACATAAAAATAAGATTGTTTTCAAACAACTGAATAGATACTTCTCTTTATGCTTTATGAATAGCTTTAAGTCTATATATGAATATTGTTGCAAATTATACGCAAACAAAATAATAAAAGAATAGAAAAATCTTCTGCCAAATAAATAAAATAATAGGACTTTCCCTTGCTTGTCTTGAAATGCATGGTCATGGACGTTCACAGTAACTGTAAATTTCAGTTGTTCAGAGGATTCCAGATTAGACTATATTCAATTGATATATCAAATAGAATAGATTTACTATTATTTAGATAAAAATATATTATTAAATATTATTTATTGCTTTATTTTTACAATAATAAGTTTTACAAAAATAGTAACTAATCACAATTATATATAAGGAAATTTGAGCATTGAGTTAATTATCTCCTGAAGTCAAGAAAAGTTAACAAATTCAGTGTAATTAGTAGTGAACTTTAAATGGGATCAGTTTTAGGTCTTTCTTTCTCAATTCTCAAGCCTGGCAGTGGTAAATCACATTATTCTATACATTAATTTACAGATTGTGAGGAAAACCTTTTCCCATTCAAAGAAGGCATATCACTTTATAAGCACATAAATTAATAGATATGAAAACCACTGAAAACAAGAATTTAAAAAAAAAATTTTAATAAAATATCTGAGGAGATACTAAAGCCGAAAGCATGGACTTCGAAGTTATTCTACCACTGCAATGAATGGACAATTTTTTGTAGTTCTACCATAAATTATCAGTGGCGTCCACTCCGCATCGGCTACCTAGAGCATTCGATGCGAGGAAACAAGTATATAAATGTTAGATAATGTTTCTAGAAGCTGTGTACTATAAGTTTAACTGGCTATTAGATGATTTAAGTTCCAATTTTTCTTTTAATAATAAGTTAAAGGTCATTTTTATTTAAAAACTCAAATTTTTAATTATATGAATGTGACCATATTTAAATAAAAAAATTACCATTAAAAGCCAGACAGTATTTTTGTCATGCACTATACATCTGTAATATACCAACAACCTTGGTTCTCCTTATCAAGGCGTAAAGGAGATTACAAAAAAATCTATGTTTTAATTTTTAAAAACTAAAAAAATTTTAAATTTATTTATGTCTAAATTACGATAAATTATTTTTTTAATTTTATGTCTAAATAATCATATACTCAATGCATAAAATTTGTCTACTACCTCCTATTCTATATTTTTCAAAGCGTACAATTTTCTTGTCATTGACTGTAACTGTGCTGCCTACTATTGCTTCACCAAATGCTTTCTTCACAGCATCATGGATTTTAGTTCGATGCTCTTTGCTCATCCCTGTTACATCGACCTGAAAAACAGTAGATTAGCTAATTATTGCACTAAATAGTATAATAAAATGCATGACTAAATTATAACTAAGCTTCATAAATAATCAATATGTTATTAGGAATGGATAAGTGGATAGTGATAACCATTCTTTGCTGGTGAAGAAATAGAAAATGTCCCTTATTTCAATTTTGATCCTCATTCTCAACCCAGAAAGAATCTTAAATCCAATTCTTAATCCTAAAATACAATGTCATTAAAAGACACATGACAATCCATTTTATTTGCAATAATATTTAGTGCAGTTTATATTCATTATTTTAGTACTTATCTCAAAAAGCTGCTGTCTCAAATTGTGAATATATAAATATTATAGAAATAAAATTATAAGTCAATTTTTTAATAGAAAGAGAGAATTTATTTCCCATTATATCGTTCAAAGTAAGGAGTTTGTTTTTTTCAGATACACATCACACCCCTCGAAGTACATAATTCATTAACAAAAAAATTCTAGGAAATTTCTGATCGTGCAACCTTTGATTGGCCAACCCCAATAAAATTTCAATATTAGTCTTTCCTTTTGAATTAAAAAAGGTTAAAAAGAATGAAAATACACATGCATTTTGATGCTGAAAAACACAAAGACTTATTAAAACTATTTCAAATATCATAAACCCAATCCCTATCAATGAATTCAAGTAAATCAGTCAGTTAATTCCTTCTTTTATACTTACATATATATATATATATATAATATGTCTGCAGAGGATCAAAATTCTGTCAATGAAGATATGTAAAAAAAAACTGAATGGAGTCTCTTAGAATTGATAACAAAACATGTTTCCACATAGTTGTAAAGACAAAATACCATGAAGTCTTTTGACAGACTTAAACTACTAATTTAGTTTTGTATTTTTCACCATGGTTAGATAGATTGTGCTTGTTTTGCATAGAATCATCCAAAAAAGCTTTCAGATTTCAAATTCCAAATTTATGAAATGAAATTTGATATGCATTACAATTACTAGCATTTTAAATACTACCCAAACACTTAATAAATATAATAATATCTACTCACATAATTCACTTTGACAACTAAGCTTAGCTGGCATCTTTCAAGTTTATTGTAGGAATGTGAGAACTTCCCACAGGAAAAATTCATTAAGTTTTGCTTATCAGTTTAACTATATAAGATCTTCTATAAAAAAAATTTAACTATATAAAATAAACCCAATAAAAAAAATCTAAACATTTCTCTCTATAGTGCTATCTTGTAGAATTTAAATTAATTACATTGTTGATATGCTATTGATTCTCAGCAAAAAATAACAGTAGAGACATAAATTGGAGGTAGAACTACATAAATAAAATATGTATATTATGTCCTTAATATATTTATTGTTGGAAATTATATTATACGAGGGCTGCTATTTATGTCTCCAGAATAGAATAAAGAAATATCTATTATTTAACACGATTTTATTGCTTTTCAAGATATTCCCCATGATGATTGATGCACTTTTGCATACACTGAAACCAATTTTTATAGCATTCTTTCCATTCCGATTGATGTGTCTTTAAGACATGCATTTTGGACACATTAACGGCCTCTTTGCTGATTGAAAAACGTTAACCAGGTAATTTATTCTTTGTGCTTAGGAATAAATAGAAATTGTTGGGTGCCAAATCGGGGTTGTACGCCGGATGACCTGTCAATTCGATCGTTTGACCTTCCAAAAACTGAGTTGTTTTGGCCAACAACTGGCATAATAATGATGAAGAATGATTCTGTGTTGTCGGTCGTTTTTTTTATTCCTTCAAAGATTTCTGGCAAATAAATTGTCATGTACCACTCTGAATTAACTGTTTTGCTATTCTCTATTGGCACTGAAACTATGTCCATTTATACCAAAAAGCAGGCAACCATTTGCTTCATAGTGCTTTTGGCACAAATCACTTTTGTTGGGTTACTTTCTTCACTAGAGTTTTTAATTAATCAAATTAATTCATCATGTTTTTAACACGACATATTTAATATAGTTAATAATACAAAATTTTAAAATAGTACATTTTCTGAATATCAAAGCTAAAATGAGATTTTCCATTTACACTCTCTCCCCCTAAATGACATTTCATTAGACTTTTCCAGACTCCCTTTAGAGCTCAAATAATTTACCATTGACCGCATAAAAACTTTTACTTACTTCAACTCTTTCTGAAGTAGGGTCAGTGCAAATTGCAAGACAATTAATTTTATCCCAAGTTTCCATTGGAAGTAGTTCTAGATTATATTTTGACAATAACAGTTCTTCATCTTCTTTTATTTCTTCATTTTTAATTTCTTCTGGTGGATCCAAGTTGGTAAGCTTTGCGATTTCACCATTCAAGTTAATTTCAGATACATGAAAATCTGCATATCTGCAACAGTAAAGTAGAAATTTGAGTTGTAATCATTAAATGACAATCGGGAATAGATTATAAACTTCTAAATTTTTAAGATGCACAAAGTCAAAAAAATAATAAACAGTACTTATTTTCTAAAATAATATAAAACATAATATGTACCATCAAATTACAATAAAGAAGTATTCAAAGAAAAAAAATTCCAATTCAATTAAAATTCCAATTCAATTCCAAATAAAATATGTATACCAATAAACAATACTTATAATAGTAAATTATAAAGCAAAAATTGGCTCTCTTTAATGTAGTATTTCTATTAGTATATAATGTACTATTAGTATATAAATACTATTTGACAAGGTATATAATTGAAACAACAATGCCACATATCAAATCAATCCTTCAAAAATATTACCGAGTTAAAAGAAATGAAAATAAATTTGTGCCAAATGAAAAAAATACCTTCTTAAGAGTTTATAATACTGTAACATTGTATTACGGAATTGTAAATTATTAATAAGGTATTTTTATGCAAAAAAATAATTAAGTCCATCACCAGAAAAGTTATTTCTGCCTACACATTTAAAACTCTCTTTGAGAATTAAAAAAATAAATAACCTGACTGCAGAAAATGAACAGATAAACAACGTATTAAATAGACCGAAACAAGATTGAGGAAACAAACTACTGAAACCTAACAAACTCTACTTTGATTTAACAGACTACATTATGAGCTGAAAGCCTAAGTTAAATAATTTACATTATGTTTGATAGCAGGCGGGACACATTTCAAATTATAAATTGAAAGATTAATCATGTGAAAGTCAAATGCTTTAATATTGACCTTTTCTTCAAGTGTGAAATATCAAAAATTTTCAAATTTTATACTAATTCATTCAATCATATATAGTATCATAACCAAAAAATTGTGGCAACATTTAGTCTAATGATTAAAAACAAATTCAGCATCCATCATACTTTTTTAGCGTTTCAAAATAAATTATTTTTTTAATAAAAGGATAACAAAGAAATAGTTATAAATTAAGGATGAAAAATATGACCCCATTATAGGAAAAAACGTAGTATGAAAAATTTTCAATTAAGAAACTTTCGCCTCTTAAAAATGTTATAAACTTTTGGTTTTTCCCTTATAAATAGCATTTTAAAATTATATAACGGTTTCTAGGGTAAGTCTAAGTTGGCTTGAGTTATTTCATGAATACAAAACATTTTGCTTACAACTCATAATCCAAGACAACAAATCTTTAAATACAAATTTTGAGATAAGTTTGGAATTTTGATGTTAGTTCTTCTGAAGTATCTAAAATAAATTATGAGTCTTTATTCTTTCAATAATTTATTAAGTTAAATAATTTTATTGGTAGAATAAAAAATTGAAATTATTTTTAAGCAAAACTTTGTACTTTACAACTTTTAAGATTTTTTTTCTAGCTCTTATCCTTTTTGCAAAATTAAAAAAAAAACACTACTTTTTATCCCTCCCAGAAGTTAAAAAAGACTTTCACAATTTGATTTTAGATACGCAGTAAATTGTATCAAAATTCTAGAACTTACCTGAAAATTTGCATTTAAAGGTCTATCTTCTTGAACTATATAAGGAAGGACATTCCTTGTTTAAAATAGAAAGCTGTACATAAACCACAAGGTAGTGCATTAATTGTTTCAAATTGTTAGACAATTAATTTTGAACCACTACACACACTATGTATAATAATACTAAATAAGAAATACTTTTAATTACATACCTAAAGCTCAGTCAAATTAAGTTAAAAAATAATTTGGTTGGACATATTTTATAACCACTTGTTTTCAATGTTGTCTTTTAGAAAAATGTTAAGAAATGCTATTCTTAGTAACAAAGAACATAAATAAGGGTGTATAGCATTAACAAAAAAAATCCTAATTTTTTATTTATGCTATACACCCTTGTTTGTATTTTATAAACCAAAAATGCTATTTCAGTATGTAAACTTTTAATGAATACAATTGATTTGTTGCTAAATTGAAAATTTACATTTTACAATTTGCAACAATTTTTAATGAAATTGTTAAATATAAGAAAAAATAATAACTTTTTACTGCAATAAGTTACCTGAATGTTTCTAAATACTCATAAATTAACCATTTGTTATTTATGAAATACATCAAAAATTAAAAAACAATCTTTTCATTATATAATATGCTTCATTCCACATGTACAATAAAATTAAAATATTTATTAGCATATATATATATATATATATATATATATATAATGACTATATTAATAAAAAGAATACCAGAAAAGAATGCTTAAATTTTCTTTATTTCCTGTAAAATTTATAAAACAGCCCAATCCCTCTTCCATCACCCCACTCCCCTCTATCAATCCACTCTCCATCACATATCCTATTCCTACCTTAGATATTGACAATGCACTAGTGACTCCTTTGGAATTGCAAGTGGCCTTGGGTGGTTATTATCATCTACTCTCTGATGGCTTGCAAGCTCGTTTGTTTCTCTAAAATGCTAAAAAAAAGAGAGATCTAAACAAAAAACTATAATCATAACTAAATTGTAATAGCAAATATAGATCATAGACCCGATGTAGGATCACGAGTCATTGCTTTGAGTACTTGCAGATAATTTTATTTAATTCCTTTAAAATAGTAATAATTATGGGCATTTTTTTCTTATTAAATATTCTCAGCTATTTATCATTTTAGCACATTTGTTGTGAAAATGTGTTTATAAAAATCTCACCTTTCGTAAATGTTAATTTTTAGTAATTGTTCAAAGAAAATTGTTTTTTTTTTAAGGTTGCACCTATGTTGACCAGGCTAATAGACACTAAAGCTACTGCAACCTCAAAAAATTAAAACCAATAGTTTTGTGTTCAACATATATTTTATATTATACTAATAACTTCAAAATTTTCCACTAACCTTGATTTAATAATGCCATTAAATCCATTGTGATCGCTAACATATTCAGTTACTCCAATGTCTTCTTCAGTTAAACGTTTAACTGGCATATAATTATGTTGCCTGTTACTGCCCCAATTATTCTGTCTACTGGAATCATATCTTCTGTCATCTCTATCATTTCCTCCAAAACTAGCTCTGGAGGAACCTCTTAAACCTCTCTTAGATGATCCATTTCGCCAAGATCCTTGACCATAATTAGTGCCCCCTTTGGTTCTAAAACCACGAGACCGATTTGTTTGTCCTCGCCGTTGACCCAACGATCTAGAATCACGTTCATTATTCATTTCAATTCGTATCATAAAATGTTAACCTAGAGATTTAGAATTATTGGATACGACTAAGGTGCCGATATGCTAGATACAGAAATTTATCGATCAATACATTTATTTTTAACAATTTTTTAAGAAATGAGTTAACGTTTTGCAAAGGAAATAAGATCTAATATTATTTTATAACCCCAAAATCTCACAGCTGTACCTCACAGTTCATAGAGAAGTATGAATAAATAAACAGCACAGAACGATAATAACAAAGAGTACAGTAATAAGAAGATAATATATAAAGCTAGCTACCCGTCAACACCATTGCGCACTATTATATTTAAGCTCAATTTCAAAACAATAAATTGACGAAGTAATAACCACAGAACAATACAATAATATAGCAGAGACCGGATAACACCTTTACTAAAAATTAATATTTAAATTTTCATTATTTATTTATTGTATTATTAAGAAGTACTTAGAGACTTTGAGTATTCATACAACCATCACGTAGAATTTTCGATTTAACACAAAATGTAACACACTATACGGCGTGGACATGTTAAAGACATGTCTCATTTTTATTTTTTATTCATAAATTCATTTCTAAAATTCAAGTAAGCCGATTTTAGATAAACTAGACCTATTGTGTATTTATTTGACTATTGTGTATTATTTTTATTTACATGTGTATCTACAACAGTGATATTATAAAGAAACATTTGTTATCGCTGAAAAAAAGGAAAGGAAATAATTTTCTCCGGATGTCAACCATGAAAAATCAGTATGTACATTTGATGTCACAAAATCGATTAAATAGTAAGAATAAATACATAGTTATGTACCACAAAACCCATTGAATTGGTGATATAACTAAGCAATGTTTTTAATATCACCAACTTGAAAATAAAGCAAATATTTGAGTCAAGAGGCTAATTAGTATCGCTCTGTGGTTAGACGTTTTCGGATATAAAAAAAGAAAAGGAATTTATACTTAAACAGTGCTATAAACTACGTAGTTGTTTTAGATGTAGAGCATTATTTTTACGTGCAAAGAGCATTGCCAACTCTATGAGACTGTAAAATAACATTTCACGAATAAAAAAAAATGAGAGAAACACTAAAACAATTAATTCAAAACATTAACATTCAAAAAATTAAGGAAAATTTTGTACTTTCGTCACAGATTTAAAACAAGCATTGAAAAAAAATCACATAGGTATTTTGTTTTATTTTAATTGTTAGGCCTATTAGTTAAGTACATACTTTTATTATAACATTTACAAATGATTAAAATGAAACGAATATTAAACGTATACCTTTATTTCTTAGTCTGACTTTAGATACTAAGTTACGTTGGAATATTCATATTACAAGATTAGCGAAAATGTTTACTTATTAGTTCTGCAGCATATGCAGTCAATAGAATTTGGCAAATGTACAACTGATAGTACCACAAGGCCAATTTATTTCAGTTCATTTTAAAGAGTCTTGACCTATGGAATTTCGTTATGGGGTCATGCAGCTAATATTAACAACTTTCGTGCTGCAGAAAAGGGTTATTCATACCATTTATAGTCCGATATCAAACGCATCACTAAGAAAAAAATTAAGCGCACTTTATTCTTTAATATTGTAATAAGAAATGTAACCAGGTTACGGTTGCGATTTACATGAAATCGGAAAAAATGTTAGAATCAAAATAAAATATAGGATGTTACTGTACAACGCACGATATTTTGCTGCTGTAAAGTTCATCAAGAAAATTTCGCAATTGCGTAAAATAGGAACGCGGTGCAAAAGAAGGAAGAAAGGGTTGTATTGCACTCGGGGATGCACTGTCGTTAAAGTATAGCTTTATATGAGTAAAAGAGTTTTTAGAGTGTGTAATAATTCAATTCACTAACACAAATATGCGGACGAAGTTGAGGACGATACCAAGCCGAGAAGCTAGTATCTTTATAAATTATAGCTTAAATATGTTATTCTAATGTGTAAGTTATGTAAGGACTGAGATATATTGTTGTAAAGTAGGTATCATTAAAATTCATTAGTATTTTTTGCGTGAAAGCGTAACAAACACCTATATGTCCTTACAAACTTTCACGTTTGTAATATTGACGTAATAAAAACTGAAGAAGAACAAGTCAGTCCTTGCTCATTATAGGATTCCGAAGCCATCATTACAAAGAAATGCACTACAGATGAAAAAAGTACGTTTTTTACACTTTTTCCATGTTTTCCCGCACAGGATAGTTCTAAGCACTTTAGTCGCCTGTAAGTACAAGTACGACAGTAGACATATCGCTTATCACTATCAAAATAGTGTAAACTAAAGAACATCAGCAAAAGATTGCATCTTCATGGTACTTACGCCCTTTTGTTTAGAAGCTCAGTTTTTCGGCAATAATTCAAAAACTGTAAATCTCACGGTGTTCAAAATAATTTATGTTGAAAGTAATTATTACGCGTTACCTTCGTAATTTTTTTCATATTCTTTGGATTTACGGGTTAGAAAATAGAGAGGAGGACACAATTTCTGCAACTTTCAGATTATTTCCAAAACTATTTAATTGATAAAAAAAACCTTAGAAACCAGAGTGTTTTTAAAATAACTGTGGAAATATGTACTACTTGTGGAGGTTTGCTGAAAAAAAATATTTTCAGCTTCTGTTACATGTATGGAGTGCCTCCTGCCCTCTAAAAATATTTGTTTCTATTTTTTAACCATCAAACTAAGTAGCGGCTTATACAAGACACCCACACTATGTCATCAATATTTGTCTTGTAGTGTTTAAATAAAATGGCTGTAAGATATGGACGGACCGACATGACGAAACTATAAAGGTTCCGCTTTTGGCGCGGAAGTTTATTGTCATAAAAATGAATTACTAAATTATAAGCCATCTTATTGTGGCAAATTTAGCTGGGTTGGTATTAATTACTTCATGGTTCGAAATTAACTATTCCTTTACGTATATTAATGTTTCGTCTTTCATCTTTATTGCATCAGTTGCTTACGTTAAAAAAAAGGAATTAAAAAACCAAAATATTTAGAATAATGAAAGTAATTTTTAAATTAATAAAATCATCAGTCCGGACCGGCACTGGAATAGAGTTCGCTTGAGCTTGAAATTGAGTTTGAACTTGGACATAATCACTGTTAAAATATACAGTAGTACTGTGACTGACGTCTTTTACTCGGCTGCAGGGCAGCTGTACAATACATAATTATGTATGGAAATATATGTAGAAGTCTTTAAACATTCAGAAATGATTCAGAGCATTCTAATGGCTGGATGGATTTAGATCTGTGAGGTGTCTACCAACTTTAATTCATGCAATGCTTATAGGTACCTATCTAACTAATCTAGTCGTTGTTTCTGTAAAGCCAAAGTGCAGGTTGAGACAGAAAGAAAATACAATACCATATCGAGTGATTATTATAGATATGTTACAAAACCAAGAGGGTGTTTTGTAGGCCTTTTTGCAACCCTAAGCTCTCATCAAATAACCTAAAACTTGTGTATATAGAATAGTTTATTGTATTGATTACTGTGGTATTCAAAAATAAAATAAAAATTTCTGCATTGATTTGTACCAGTCTCCTCTCATCTTAGCTCCCATAAAATAAAACAACTATACAGTCTTGTAAATGACATATAATTCAAATATATGTGTTAACAAGAGATCCAAATTTATTATTAAAATGTAATTCATTGTCATAAAGGGCGTCTTAATAAGTTCAGTAAATTGAGAAATACAACACAAATAGAATATAAAATTAAGCATCTACTTTTCGTTTTCAGTGTAAGCTAAATACTGCAAAAGTTGTAAATTTTAAAAATCATCGAAATAGCGCAAGATGTATTAAAAAAAAGTATAACTATTAAAAATGATTAATACATGTAGCAGATAGAATGACCCATCTGTAATTCATATGATTATAGATATATTTACTATAATCATTTTAAATGGTATCTATAGATCAAAGCATAATAAATTCCTAAAAAAAAAAACAATGAAGATTATATTTTAGAAATACCATAAAAGTGATATTATGCAATCTTTTTTTCAACAAAAAAATTATTAGTAATAAAATCTATGATAGATTGCAAGTAATCTAACCATTTATTCCCAATATGTAATATAGTCTCATGAGAACTGGTATAAATTATTACAATTATACATTTTAAATACACAATTGTTAAATATATTGATAAAAGATACAAATAAAATACTTAATGTGCTAATTACATTATTTTATAGTCCTGAAGGCAAAATCTTAAAAGTAGCAAATTGCATAATTCGTTCTAAATTACAAATATTTAATAAAGTATACTTTTATTACAGAAATATAATAAAAAAATATCACCAGAAAGCTTAAAAAATATTTCTTAAAAGTAATATAGAAATCTAATCTAAGAAACTATAAATGCACATATGCTTCTACATTCCTAAAACTAAAATTACAGTTTGTTTTTAAAAAATTGATTACCTGCTTTACAAAGTTAATTTATGCATAAAATGATCCATTGCAAAGTCCTATGATTCATAGCGATGAAATAATAATACATCTTAACATTATGAAGTACAAAGATAAAAATGTAAAAATATGAATGAACAGGTTTTATACTTGAAATAGTAAAACTACTTCACTTTATTTTAGGCTCTGCAAATATACCAACATAAACATCATTTAACTTCTGTTTCCTTCGGTAATTTTGTTACTTTGTAGTACACTATTATTTTACATTGATGTTTAACATGTCAAAACTGAACCTATGTTGATGCTTTAGTTTTCAGCATGTACTTGAATTCTATCATATCATAATTGGCATGTTTGTTGAAAATATTGAAATATGTATATTACAGTGCACAACAACAGACCTGGTACATATAACCCAGAACAAACCATTATCAATCTATACTATTATCATTTCTAATGAAGCTAGTTGGGTAACTGACGCAGTGTTGTTAAATCTTAAGAGTTATCTCTTCTTTTTATTTTCGGGTATGCTACATTAATTGTCAGGATGTATACTTGAATTTATATATGAATATTTTAAATCAAAGAAATATTGCAGCGAGACATAATTATAATTTTTGCATTGGAAAAGTGGAGTAGTCTTTTTATTGTTAAATAAAAAATTATTGATAAAAGTGAAGATTCATTTTCAGATCAATAAAATTATATCCATGTCACAATCCAACATTGGCAATAAAGGTGGGCAAAATACATTAAAAATATACAGAATAAATCAATATCAAAATGGCCATATAAAAACATGAATATTTTTAATAAACATATCACATGTCAAACATGCTCATTGACATATGATCCTTAGAATTAAAGAAGAAAAAAATTTTAAAATTTGTATACTAAGAACCATAATTTTAAGAAATAAATTATAGTTACTTTAACAATGAGAGAATATCAATTTACAAATTTTCATATTACAAATTGATCAACAATTTTTATTTATTTTAAAATTAATACATAAATTTGTAATGCATATAAACCAACACAACCCCAATTTGCCACAATTGTAACTCCCAATGCTTAATACTGATTTTCAGTCAAAATTAATGGAATTGTTACCATCTTCACATTTTTCTTTTAACAAATCATGTCAAAAATACACATTTATAAATTTCATTTGGGATGCAAAATTTTCATCTCTTTCATTTGCTTTTTGTTCTAATTCAAAACCAAATTACATTGAATTCAAAATTGAACACTGATTCAGAAAAGTCTGACTAGTCTTACTGGATCATGCATACATGCCCAATTATATAAATAATTTCATCTCACCATTCATAGCAAGCATCAAAGTATATTAAACAACGATTGCTGTAAATGTGATAAAAAGCTTTAAAATTACGAATTCATTGAACTGAGAGCACTTTTTTTATTATCACATATTTTTTTATCAGTCGAATGCAGTACTAATTTCTGCATTGGCTCTATTATTATTTTACTTTTCTCATTGTCCATATTTTTATCATCTGTGACTTTACAAGAACTTGTATCAACATGTATTTCTCGACTCATAGCTGATGACACAGACTCGGATATTTTATTGTCAAATACTGGATAGAAGTTGTAATGAGATTTCCCATTATTCATTTGTATGTCACTCTTTTTACTTTTGTCTAGTTTGTTCTTTATTCTGCTATTATCATTGGCCTTTATTGAGGATATGTCTCTTTTTGAGAATTCATTCCAACCTTCTCCAGTCTTGTGCGACGAGTTACAATCATTCCCATATGAAGTAGAAGGGCCTGTAACATGCCGAGACGAGAACTTTTCTTGGACATCCCTAATTTGACTATAGTGTTCTTGGCTTGATATTGGCTGTTCTTGTATAGACATAAAAGATGTATCCACACTTTTCACAGCTGGGTATTGGTTTTTATTATCCAGAGTATAACTTCTTCTGTGGTCTTGGTTTATCCTAGAATTGTTTGTCTTTTGATCAGATATCAAAGATTGCTTGTTTGCATTGCCAATGAAGGTGTTTTCAGAATCTTTATTTTGATGATTTTGACCAGATATATTATTATAATTTTTGGTGTTAGATGGATTTGCTCTATCCTCATCAACAACATCTTCACTGCCTATACCATCTATATCATATACCTACAACAATCAAAAAAATATTTTACATTTCTGTGAGACAGAATACAAAATAATTGTACAAATAAAAAACAATAAAAAAACCACATGTTTAAAAGGACAAACAAATGTAAGATAATATTTCCTAGTCACATACAGAAAGTACTAAAAAAGTGAATAGCCATGAAAATATTTATAGAAATTAAAATGAAAAGTGGGAAACATGTAATACATAAGACACATTTCAACAATTTTATTGTACTGCAAATGATATAAATTATTTTGTGAGCATTCTCGATGACACTTATTCTCGACAATTCTTTGTATTGGTAGATATTTACAGAGATAATCATTTTAATGAAAAATTGTGACCTATTTTCTATTAATTTATTTGTGTGCAATTCATTTGTTTACACAATAATAATTTATTTAAACACCTTTTTAATCATAAAACATGAAAATTACTTGACTTAGGTTTATTTTGTTACCCATTCATTAACACACTCAATGTAGAATCATGTCCACTCTAAATAGCAACAACAATATGTGATTACATACCAACAGACAATATGATAGTTGGTTTGAAAACACTTTCTAAGTTGCCGAAATTGAGAAGAAATGCAGCTGTACATGTTCTATTGTTTAACTCGGTTATCTAAGAAATGCACTCTTAATATCGAATTTACAAATAATTAATAAGTTATTTCTTTTCTATATACAAAATAGTACTACAACTCCAATAACTGCCCTGTAACTATATGACATAATCAATGTATAAGTGCAAATAATTATCATTGTAATATTTGAATTAAGAAAATTATTTTATTACTATTAATCATAATCATCAACCCATTCACTACTTTTTCAAATCTATTTAAAAAAAAATGGTATCTAAATAAAAATCTTGAAGAAAAAAAACACACCTTATACATGACATCCTGACTTAGTCCCTTTTCTCTTTCTCTCTTGTTCTGAACTGCAAGCCATACATCTTTAAGTTCTCCAGCTAAATCTCTATCTTTTAAAATAACTGGATTTCTAGTTAAAAACAACCCAGGGTTCATAGCTTCGACAAAGTCACAAAGTAAACTGACTAAAGCATCTCGATCCTAAAATTGAACAATAAATCAATTTATTCACATTGTAGAAGATCTTTAAAATTGGAGGCTTATTGTATTGTATTATATTGCATTTGTATATGTATTTCTAAACTCTATTAAAAATACTCACCAGTTTAATAGTAAGCAAAATTACAGTAATACATATAATAAAATTTTCTTTCAGATGTTTAATTTCAATTTACATGATTTATGGTAACAAATTCATGGTTATATTTTGAATTATTTTATCTGTACATATTAATAGTAGAGACCACACATATAAAAGAAAGTAATAACATTTAATAAAAGTTAAGACTTATAATTATTTTTCAAGAAGCTAAGTAAAAAGGTTTCATAATTGCTAGTACATAGAAATATGTGGTTATAGTTTGAAAACATTGTAATTAGAATACTTATTCAATAGATAGCCGAGAGA
Organism: Eumeta japonica; assembly: GCA_005406025.1. Taxonomy (NCBI): domain Eukaryota; kingdom Metazoa; phylum Arthropoda; class Insecta; order Lepidoptera; family Psychidae; genus Eumeta; species Eumeta japonica. The sequence goes on from BGZK01001878.1 coordinate 91,362, forward strand.
AACTTAAATACTAAAAATATACCATAGAGTTTGCAGCATTCTTTCCATTTGCCTTCAAAATATCAGGATTCACCATCACGGCAAAAACTAAAAGTGGTGATTTAGTACTATTTGGACCACAACCTTGTGGGACCTTGAAAGAATAAATGAAAGGTATAGCATATATCTAATATTAAAATGAACTACAAAAATCTTTAGACTCTTGTCACATCTTTCTATCCACGAACAAAAAATCCAAACCTGCATTCCTCCGTAAAGAGGAATAGGATCTGAAAATTGTTTTGGATTTGCGATCTTCTGCCAACCAAGAACATTTATGTACAGTTTCTCATTAGTGTTTTTAATGGTATCCTGTATGCACATATGCGGTTGTGGTGGATTTTTGAATTGTCTAAAAGCCCTAGAATTTCTTATACACTGAGGTGGCAACGTTCTTTCAGGAGAATTTTGGTTATCCATGATAATTTCTGAAGTAACGGACTGATTGATGAGTAAAAAATAACTAAGCGTCTATGACATTTGCCGATTGAACGTATGGGACAGCGGTGCACTGACTGACATCATTGACACTGACAGTACAGAGTTTAATGAACTCTGAGCTATAGACTCGGTATCTATCTGTATATCTATTCGACAAATCAGTTCGTTTCATTTACATCAACAAGTAATAAATACATCAATGAAACGTTTTTCTTTGGTCTTTATCGCATTCGTGGTTTATTTTTAGTCACAATTTATTTTGTTATTGGTTAAGTACACTGAACTTATGCTTTCAATATAAAAATTACTAAACGCGTGTCATCATAGGAAAGGAATAACAGCAATTTTTCTTTTTGTCTATTTTGTCAATAACATTAGAATGTAATTTAATATATAACTGCTGCATTTTAAGCTTTTTCATTATATTTTTGTAATTATGAATTTTAATATTTCAATGAAAAAAAAAGTAACGATGCAAAACTAAAAAATATAAGTATTGCCTATAAATTATAGTATTAAAATATAACATGCAAAGTGGAATGACAACTTTGTAGGTATAAGTAAACTATGTAAATAATATAGGTACATAGATTTCTTATATGAATCTTAGGATTATTAATACTCTCCACTTTATAAAAAAGGATAAAAAAAATCTGAAAAACAGTATGTAGGCCACCTCTAAAATTTCTATGTATATATTTAAGTGCATAGGGAACGTTCATAAACCACGTGGTCATATTTTAGTCTCTCTAGGACTCCTCCCTCCCCATGTGGCCTCACGTAGCCTTTCTATGACCCAACCCAATGGAACGTGGTTTTCACGATACATTAATTTATTTATAAAATAAAATAATTAATAATAAATTAATTTATTAACAGTTTATTTTTTTCAAATAATGTATTTAATTATTTGATTCCTCTTGTTAAATTAACATCGGGGCTGGGGGTCCAAATTATCTTATTCAACAAAATTTTCATCTGAAGAAAACCACGTAGCTTTGCTCTCGACTCCCTCCCCCCTATTACGTGCCTCAGCGTAGCGCTTAAGCTTATCCCTCCCCCCCCTTGGTCGAGCTACGTAGTTTATGGACGCTCCCTAAACAGAGAGAAAAATAGAAAGAGAATGCGATTGATTGTCTATTTTTTTATTACTTAAAGTAACATTTTAGTAAAGATAGAAATACTACGATTCAATAAAAAAAATTTTAAAAGCACGCCATAGTCACTACGATACAATAGAAAATAATGTGCTATAGAATCCAAATTTCATATACGTTTCCTGTACATTCTAGAAATTTTATAAATGATGATGCGCTATTAGTATCTCAGAGGTGAGATTATATGGTTGTCGTAAACCTAGTACAGGAGCCGCGTGCGTCCCACAAACAAACAAAATAGCTTTAAGCAATGCTTTTACACATACTAATAGCATCAAATGACTGAATTACCTTAAATTCAATAACCATAATTAGCGTTCAAAAAAAAACAATATTGTACGGTTTTTAAATACGGAATAACAAATGTCTCATATCTGATGAGGTGTGCATAAAATACAAGCTTTTCTTCTCCCCACATTTTTTTTGTCAACAGTTTTCCTCTTAAATATTCGAATTTTATAACTAAGTAAAACAGCCATTGTTTCTCTCTCTCTCTCTCACTCTCTTTGTATAGATTTCGAGTAGATTAAGAATATAATATACAATATAGAGTCTAGTTTCCATGGTATACAGAGTCCGTGTATGGGCTCGTATGCAACGATAGAGTAGTGGGGATGCAGACCGCTATGAATCATCGCATGAAGAGGAGACGAAGCATAGGGAAACTATATAGAAACGCATTATATCTCATTTTTTTCACAACCTAAAACCTATATATATATATATATATATATATATATATATATATATATATATATATATATATATATATCCCTTTTCGTTACACATTGTCGTATCATAAAATTCAATTTACATCGTCCCAAAAGAAGTTTCACTTCAACAAGTCTTATGCAAAATTATTATAAAAATATAAAAATATAATTTATCGATCGCGGTCGGTGTAGTAAAACTTGTCAATATTTTTTTTAAGATATGTATATCATGTATGTATATTTTTCACAAGTGATCGCAGTAGCGGCGCTACACCACTCGTGGACGTCGGCGACATCAGGTTTGCGAGGCCTCTTTTAAATAACTTGTAGGCAAAACTTTTTGCGAGGCCTCTTTTTAATAACTTGTAGGCAAAACTTTTTTGTTTGCGAGGCCCCTTCAGGCGCGAGGCCGTCGGCGGTCGCCGACGTCGCCGACGCCTAGCGCCGCCACTGAGTGATCGTGTTTCCAAGTTGTTTCACAGTTGATTGGTAGCAATGTTTTCAAAACTATTTAGGGCTATTTTTATTACATTACACCATTCCTTGAAGCTGAAAGAATTAATCTTCATTAAATTATCTCTAGAATGGTGTACAAATTTTTTCATTTTCGTACACTAACGATAGTACAGCGATAAAAATAGTGAGAAGTAGCAAAAAAAATTTTCTGAACATAAAGCGTTCTCGAATGCTTTGCGTTATGACTCGTGAAAAATACTTTTTTTTTATGGGGAAACTACTTTGTTCTACATTTTTTAGCATAACCATACGTTAATATGTACATTAATTATCAATGATAGTACAAACATGATAATTAAAATGTTTTTAAACAATTGTTCCTATAGTTTATTTTAGAATATATTTGTGCAACCTACTTTCAAAGTAATATAGTTAATCAAATAATGCATTTCTTTTCGCGCTTAGTAAAAGGAGTTTTATATCAATAAAATAAAACAATTTGTACAATATTCATTCATATATGATATGCTTAGTTCATACAGCTGAAGAATGGTGCGATTCAGAATGGTGGCAAAAATTCTGGGATGATATTTCATTTTATAATTTGAAACTTTTTTGCATAACTCATCTGCATTGAATTACATTGAAAGAAACACTGTTTATTTCTTTTATCTCTTAGCAGCCGCTTAAAATAGTCACTTTAATTAATATCTATGTTAAGATTTTAACTTAAATTGTATTGAAAATGCAGATATCTATCTAAAATTTCCATTTAAATACTTGGACTATCACATACTTTCGTTACAAATAGAAGGCAAAATCAACCTTTTATTTCACATGGATAATAATATAATTTAAGTTTTTAAATTATATTTTTTAATACCATGGATAACTCATTTAGAAAAAGATAAAAGATCCACTTTGATCCCTCTCTTTTCAGATATTTTTTCTTCTACGAAACGATCGCTCCTTTTATATTTACAGAAGTTTCTCAATGGCATTATCATTGTGAAGGTAATCGCATTGATGTGATGATGCATGTTTATAAGGAATGAACGTCGAGACTACTGAACGGATAGTGATGAAACTTGGAAAATATATAAAACAAATAAAAGGGTCCAATCCTCTTCTCTGGTAGCTCCCGTGCTGGTTTACCCCTTGAAATGGTACAAATAATTTAAATGAAATTTATTTTCATGTAAAATTAAACTATAACCTATACTACACTCCATATATTATTTCTGAGCTAACGTTACTATACGTTTTTCAGTACCATTATATTTTGAACATTTATAGTCACCCGTGATTAATCTACTTGACCGATCCAGTTTCTATTTAATAAGACAGATCCATCAAATCAAATCTTTAACTCTTGTCCATATTACAAAACGCATATGCATTCAAAATTTTAGGTGTTTAATCACTGCCTTCTACTCGTGTTTTAAAAGATATACATCCTGTGAGTTGTTGCGCCGAGTTTTGTCACTCCACTGCAGGTCTTTTTCCTCTCAAAATCTTTTCATTTTAAATCAAACTGTTATCGTAGACATGAACACCGGTACAATTATTTTTAAGGGGGTACATATGAATAATAGACATTATATTTCTATATCTTTTTCGCTATATTTTCTTTCCACATAGACAGTACAAGACGGCGTGCAAGTGGCGCATACCCTGGCGCCACATGGTTGTCGATCCATTGGTACTTGGTAGCGATATGGACCAATAGCTTTCCACGGTACGGACTAATTCGATGAAATTTTAGTTATGAATTCAAAGCTTAGAAAAGTAATATATTACCATCGGTGAACGCTCGACCATCACCCCTTTTAATCCCTCTACTAAAGATTTTATGTAGTAAAACGTATTAAATATTTTCTACACATGTAACAAATAAAAAGTAATTTAATCATTTTAAATCTATTTTTAATCTCATTTTAGAGGATATGAATTAGTTTGATTTCCTTGTCTTAGTCTTTTAATTCTGAAGAATCATATAGGATATTATTTATTTGCTTTTATACATTTGATTTTCTTTACTTTCATGTTGTATCTTTTATTATATGAGACTTGATCTCATTGTTTTCTAAGAAGTGTATAGTAGCTATAAGCTCCCTTAAGTATCTGAAAACAAACAAAAATTACTTTTGTAAGTAATTTATTTTAGGAGAAAGGGCGGCAGTATTAGAACTTCAAAACTTCAGAATCTTTACATATGTTAGACTTTGCGTCGTTTTATTACCGCATTCTCCACAACTAGAATGAGTAAAAATAATATTTTTCTTCTTACAAGTTTTAACAAATTGTTTACATTTAATACAAATTACTTGATAAATATTATAATATATATTTTTATTATGCAATAATTTATGAGTGATGTAAACGCCAGTGAATTACTTTAGTCATATTACTTATTTTTATAATTCTATTGATTACAGATTTGTTGTATAACTACCGGTTATCCTAATTCGTTGATATATGAAATAAATTAATTTAATTTAAATTCCAAGCAATGCTTAGAAAGCATAATAACCATGTTTTTCATACATGTAATCTTAAATTCAGGTTCCAACGCCTTTTTTTGAAAATTATCTGATCTAACTAAATCTTCGTGAGCAACTTCGTTTTAACGAGACGCCCAACTCTCTATGTACAAAAATTCTGTATAGTGGTGGCTAATAAACGAGGCAAGAGTAAAAACATGTGGGATAGTAATTGACTAAACTTTATGACTAAAAGTTAATTTTTTGCTTCAATATTCAGACAGCTTTATGAAGTACTCGAAAAACTGAAGTAGCTTATAAAAAATTATAAATAACCAGCTGAATTTTTTTTTGTGTTCTTTTGTTAATGTTAGCGTAATAGTTGTATTGCCACATTGTCTTGCAAATTGGATGAAATAATTTCGCAGTCCTACGCTGGAATCGTCGGTTCCACTGAATAACCTTTTTATTACAAACTATTGGATAAAAATAAATCATAATAGATCAGAGTATTCGGTACTTAAATAAATCATTACCCTAAAAAAATTAGGTATAAGTCCTTAGGAATGAATTAGCCCATAAGAATTATTTTATAATTGCACTAGCAGTAATGTAATATGTATACTTTTATTTCGTAATGTAATATAAATTTCAATATTCAATTTTTTCATTAATTTTTTAAATAAGTAACTTAATTTTTATGAATTTATGAAAAAAGGTCGAAAATTATAATTAGGTTATGGCTTACAGTAACTTAGACAGCTGATGCTTAATAAACAATGTTTTGCGCATGGACCAACGTGACTTGTGAAAAGTATTAACTTAACAGTAAAAAAGTATGTTATAGCTATTATTTTAAAATATTAAAATAAGAAAATTGTTCTGACTTAAAAATTACTACCTAAAAAAATTAACTGTTATTTCATATTAATAACTCTTTTATTATAAATTTTGAGTATTAAATACCACACATAAAAAAGCTCTTAACAAACAAAAGTTAGAGTGCATTAAAAATTCTGTAAATAAATTAAATTATTTCATATTATAATATTGAAAATGCAGACAGTATTTGTCATTGATATTTTCATTCATAATTTTTATGATTTTTCGAGAATAACTACTTTATTGTTGATTTAAAACAAAA